>MU224951.1:7367644-7378268 GCA_018584345.1 Thuja plicata
TTTCAAACAATCAAACAATCTAACCAGCAAGCTGGAAGTTTGCATCAGAAGTGTTTGACAATATTCCTTGGGCAAGACATCAGAAAATTTATATCAAATTGGGCAAGGGATATTACATTGGTATCAGTGCTTGCCTACAAAGTGTTTGACAAATTGTCAAACATCAAAAATTAAACCACAGTTCACTGTTTGTCAAAGTTAGAGCCACAACGGGTTCTTACAAATTTAGATATGTCCAATTGTGCTAGAAGAGGTATAGAGCATCTTGGTCAGACTTTCTTGAGTAGGAGGATCCTGTTGTTGTAGTTGCATCAAGAGAGAACCGTAGTTCAAATTTTGAGATGAAGAAGGTGCCAAAATTTTCCGGTGGTTTATAGATCTAGTGTGGCATGGCAAAATATCTACAACTATTTGAATGGCTGATGGGCGAATTATGCCATTGCTTATGGTCATTCCTAGTCACACTTAGGGCAGTGACAATTGATTGGCATACAAATGCAACATGAGCAAAAAAATGTTCTCGGTAAAGATGGTGGAATTGCATTGAGAAAGATTTTAGCACTCTTTTGAAAATTGAGACTAATGATATTGTTGCTGAAATCTATAATTCTTGGGAAGGAAGGCATGAAAATGCATATGTTTGTAGGCTGAAATAACCACTGGGTAAATCAGAAAAAGAATCTGCTGACGAATTGAAGAATGATGGTTCATCTTTAGGGATGAATGCTCTTATTGTGGAGGAAGATGAAGGTGCCGCTACCTGTCTTATAAAGGTGTATGCAATAGAGTGATGGACATTGGATGTGAAAGAAAAACATTCTCATGCTCTAGACTAAGAATAAAAAATGATGATGACTTGTGTGTGAGTGATGGTATTAAACCAGGATTATTTCAAGTTTTGAGAAGAGATATGCTTTGTATGATGAAGAAATTCAAAGGAGATATTAACAAATAGATCAAGGGATTCTAAGGTATGGATTGTAAGATGGATGGCTACACAAAGGTAACTGCCCAAAGAAGATGTTTCACAAGATTTTCCACATAGCAGGCCATACACCTTTGGCTGTGGTGAAGTAGCTGCAATCTATTGGTACTGCTGCTTCCAGATTAGCTCAAGGCAGCGTGCTAGAAGAGACATTCTTCCTGTGCTCTATATACAACAATTTTTCTTTTCTAGTCATGTTAAATATAATTCACACTTACAGTTTTATGCTAATACGTTATGTTATGCTGACTTGTTTTACTTTTTAATTGTTGGCTTAGGTAAGTTACATCTTGGTTATAAACAGGAATACTAATAGTTGTCTTGATTCAAATTTTTATGTCGCTTTAAATGGCAGATCCAATGACAGGTTAAGTGTGTCATTTTTATGATATGGCCTCACTGTACCACTTAAATTGTATTGAACACTAGCCCTGAATAAAAAATCAGTTTCCATACCCTCTTGCAATCACTGTATATATGAATTGTGATTTCTATCATTTAATTTTCAATAACTCTCTTTTTAAACAAATCCCCCACTACAAATTTCTATTTGTTACCTCTTCATTATAGCTCTTTCCTGTTTAATTGCCCAATGAATCTCTTTGAAAATGCAGCACAACTTATACTTAAGAGCAGTAAACATCTTGACTGATTATTCTATATTTCTCTCAGAGCATAAACTTCAAATATAAAACGCAGAAATAGTTTTCTGGGAAATTTTGAGCTATAAAGTTATGTTGATTTTGATTTGTTTTCGAGATTTATGCTTGTAAGTTCATTCCTGGAATTCAAAATTAACTGTTTTGAATTGCTCATAGGAATTTTGGCAAAGTGTAGAGGAAGGGTTCCAAGCTACCCCACTTTGGCATCAAGGATTTATTCGTGATGATGAAAGGTATGAATTTGCCTCGTGTGATATTGTCATACATGAAATTTCTTGTTCTTTTTGGGGACATTTACATTTGGGTAACTTTGTGGTTGATCATAAGACTATACCATTTGGTCCGGCTTTGCATGAAGATTTTTTTGGTAGCTAGATATCTAAGGTGGTACAGTTAAAGTTTTGCCACATATGATCTTTGTTATGTAACCCTATAATAATGGGTGGATACTATTTATTTGTTAGGTCCCAACTAGTTGGTAAAACCTTGTAAACAACAAGAAAGTTAAAACTTGTTTTAGTGTGACTCCGTGATGTTATTGTAATTGACAAATATTAGGTTCATAGCTTTTAATCTTTTCATGTTAGGGAAATTTTTGAACTATCACTTTAACTAGTTAAGGTAAAATTCCTAATGTAGTATATAACAGTGAATGTGCTCCATTTTTTTGAATTTGATGAAATATATTGGATTGGATTGTTGTTGCTACTTGAAACAGCTAGTTCTTGTAAGACTCTAGTGAGGCATTGATATTGCTTGCCATCATGTTAGGTGTGTGTTTCTTGTGAATACTTCTATTCTTGTGGTCGCCAATTGTCATCTGATTGATATGTAGGTGCTTTTCAAATTCTTGGAGGGCTTGTTTGTTCCTCTATTTTTGGCAAATCAAGATTCATATTATGTCTAATAGGCGTAGAGCATAGTTTTTTTCATCATTTTGTATACCATAGTTGAAAAACTCGTACTCGGCAATAACTTGGCTGACCTAAAATTTTTGAAAACTTGGGACTTGACAAAAACTTGGCCAAAAAGCAGCAGTAAATCGACACTTTTATCAAACATTTGAAAATATGTAATTTCTTATAATATTCTTAAAAAACACACATATACAGCAAAGTTGTAGAACATATATTGATTTGAGATTTCCATCATATATAAATCAAAGTTATGAGTTAAATACATAGCAATTAGAAGTTAGCAAATAAGCATAGAGTCATACCAAAAAACAAGTACAACATCTAAATAAAATTGAGTAAAATACATATCAAAGTCCAACTCCACGAAACAACTACAACCTTTGAATACATATTAAGTTCAAGTTTCATTATCAATGAAAACTAGAAATCATAAATTGCGTCTACGACTAAAGCTGAAAAAATATTGTTGTCGCTAGGTGGGTGGTGTTGTAGTAGGTGCAACATCCTCAATAGGTGCCTCATCCATACTGATAGGTGCCTCAATGGAAGCCTTTGACTGATGACCAAGCTTGCATTCCTCCTCCTCACATGCTGCCACCTTTGCATCCTAGTCATCTTTCTCCCTCTCCAACTTAGCTAGGTGATAATCAGTCAAGAAAGAATCCACATCCACATCATCACCATCAGGAGCAACAACCTAATTTGCTGAATATGGATCAATGTCATCCAAGTCAAGTGCCTCATGTGAAGCCTGCCCTTGCACCTCTTTTCATGCAATCGATGGTTGTACCCAAAGTTCCCAGACTTGGACTCGGCTCTGACTTGACTCGTGACTCGGCTCAGACTCATCAATGACTCATCAAAATGAAAAAACCCTTGAAATTCAGATATTTTTAATGATTTAAAACTTGTTTCATGCACCCATTATTGAATAAAGCTTAAAGACACTCTAACATCATCAAATAAAAGCTAATTTGATCACATACATAAACATACATCCATCACATAAGTACAAACGTAAATTATAGCTGAAGGAAATAGCAAACATAGATATATAGAATTATAAATATTGTCAAATGTATATAAAATCCATGACACCAAATGTTCCCAAACATGTGTAAAAAAAAAACAAGTCTATGGCTTTGGTTTTGTCTCAGCCAAAGTTCCATGATTCGGACCCGCCCATGACTCGGCAAGGACTACTCGGCCCGCGACTCGCCTATGACTCAGCAAAATGAAAAACAAAGATTTTTTGGGATTTAAAACTTGTTTTAGGCACCCATTATTGAGTAAAGCTTAAAAACACTATAACATCATCAAATAGAAGCTAATATGATCACATACATAGACATACATCCATCGCATAAGCACAAACGTAAATTGTAGCTGAAGGAAATAGAAAACATAGATATGTAGAATTATAAATAGTGTCAGATGTATATAAAATCCATATATAGAACTAGAAACAATTAAAATGAACAATAGAAATTGCTGTTCCAGATATCAGAATTACAAATATGTAAATACTTATTTTTCTAACCTTCAACATGACACCAAGATACTTGTAATAATGAATGCCAAAGATGCTAGATAGAGTTTAAAGTTGAACAGTACTTGAAACGAGTTATTAGAACCTCCAAATCTCTTGTTGGAACAAACTAATCACACAAATTTTCACTTGAACAACAATATCCTTAAAAATGCTGAATAAGAATGATCACAAAAATTTAAGAAATGGTATAGTCCAATCGTAAAATTGGTTGGAAGACATCTATAGCTGCACCCAACACGTGAAACCCGAACTCCAAATATTTGTCAAAAACTTTTCACAAATATATTATTTGTCACACAATTCTTCAATCTATTTGAAAACTTTAGCATCCAGGAAAATAATGTCCCCATTATCGACCCAAGTTTGCAGGAAAAAATTAATTAATTAATTAAATTATATTGTCTAAATTTATGTTTTTAGGCAACATGGCCGGGTCATAGAGCCATGACTCGGCGAGTCATGGCATGACTCGCATGACTCGCGAGTTATGCGGGTCATGACCCATGACTCGTCGAGTCATGTTCACGGGTCATGAAAACCCGCCGAGGTCTACTCGGCCCGCGAGTCATCATAACTCGCATGACTTGCGTTGAGTTATGGAACTCTGGTCTCAGCCTCAGCCTTAGCCTCAGAGTAGCCTGTATCCCTCCTACAAAGGCATCTAAGGTAGGTCCTGGATGATTGAGTAGCCATAGTTTGTGCTTGTGAGGTGCCACTTTGATCAACATCAGCTCTACCTTATCGTGCTCTATCCTCCTCTGCCATGGCCACAACTTCGGCCTCTCGATCTTCTTGGTCAACCCACTCAAGGTCCTCATCAGTGAAGACAGGATCAGTAGACTTAGTGAGCCACTCGAACTCTGAATCAATCTCCTCTAGCGTGATCAGCGAGCTAGCGCGATCAACGAGGTGTCACTGTCCAAAATCTATCTGGTTTTAAGTTGAAGGTTGTAATGAACAAAGACTAGCTCATTCAACCTCTCCACAGACAATCTAATACGCCTCTTCGAGTGGATGTGCTCAAACATACTCTACTGGCGCACACATCCTAAGGCGCTGTATAACTGGCTCAATATACGGATGACAATTTTTCGAAGGTGTGGAGCTATAGGCCCAAAATGTTGCCACCATCTATCTGAAATAAGGAAAAGAAAAAAATTCAATCTCATTTCCATCTTTAAGGCTAGATTATAAAATCAAAGTGCATAAACTTAAGAATCTTAACATATATTTTTACGTGGCTGTAATTCCGTCCAAGCGTCTTTGCACATTTTGCTTGCGAAAATCACCCCTATTGCATTATCAAATGCGTCCATCTCATGCAGTAGTTGTGGTATCAGTAGACATCTTTTGAACCACTGTATATAGGCCACTAAGAACCTCCTCATCCGCCTTGAAATCATTGCAGAAATGCAATGCCGGGTTGAGGAAATAAGATGCTGCATGGATGGGCCTGTGAAGCTGGTTATGCCATCTCCTATCAATTATCTCCCAAATGGAGCCATACTTATCTTCAATTCCTCCATATATAGATGTAATGGCCTCCTTGGCCCTATCCCTGCCCTCATATATGTAGCCCATAGAGGGCTTCTCTCCATCAACAACTCATAGGAGAACTAGTAGGGGCTCAGTGACCTGCAAATATTGTTAAACAAAAATAGTTAAGTCACAAGTGTGCATGAAAATAAGAAAAAATGCAAAGTTGCAAACAAAAACAAATATGCACATAAAATTATTAAAAAGTAAATACTAAATATTAAACTGTAATAAATTTACCTCCACGATTTCTGCACAAGGGGTCCAAAAATTTGCCTCATCAAAAATGCAATCAGCCACATCCATCTCTGCAGTGGTTGTAGCATAGGATGAGGAAGTCCACTCCTCATCAACAAACATGTGCCTCAAAGCTGCCTTTGATTTCATCAAGGAATTTAGTGTGATAAAATTGCCTCCTTTGATTTCATCAAGGAATTTAGTGTGAGAAAATTTAAGGTGAATCTCGTGATACTAGGACGAGCCAACTCTTTTGCCCCGTGTATTGCCTCATAATGCTAAGGACCAATGCATGATTGTAGATAAATTTGTAGATGTGTTTGGCCCTATCAATGCATTCTTTCACCCATTCAAGCTTACCAATATCCTTCAACATGAGGTCAAGGCAATGGGCTGGACATGGAGACCAAAAAATTTTTAGGTACCTCTCCATCAAAAGTTTACCTGCAACAATTTTAAATTAATTAGATGTGACAAGAAAAATTTAAATAAATTTTCGGGTGCCTCTCCATCAAAACTTAAAAGTTTATCTGCAGCAACATAACTTGCTGCATTATCTGTCACCACCCGCATCATATTTTCTTCCCCCACCTCACATATGACTTCCTCAATAGCCTCACATAAGTATGTGACATTTTTCACATGTGAGGAAGCATCAATGGACTTGCAAAAAACATGGTGGATCCTGAAAATAAAGAAAGATAATCATCAGTGGTCTTTGATCAATCAATAAATCAAAATTTAAATTATTCAATGGATTTAGGGAAGTAGAATGATCAATCATCTCCGCAGGAAACATGAAAATTTAGGAGTGTCCTATTCTTCCTATCCGTCTGACCATCTGTCATGATGGTGCAACCCTTTTTGCTCCAAGACTCTCGGTGGTCCTCAAGCTCAACTTTCATATCCTCAACCATTTCTAACAAGAGGGGGCCACTTAACTCGACATCAGTAGGGGCTTTTAACCCTGCCCTACAAATGGTTACGACATCTATCATGCCTTGCCAAAAAGGAGACCTGTCACAATAGATTAAATAAATATGTGTGAGAAAATTATAACAATTCATGGCAATTAATCATTAGACAAAGCAAAGTTCAACTTCAAACTATAAATTTTAAAATTTAATTTTAAACTTAAAGCAATTAAATAAAAAAGAATTACCTGGCTACAATAAAAGGGATGTTTCAAAAGTACCAAAACTTGCAAATTTGTTTTCTTGCAGCATCATGGATCTCCTTGTTCCAACCCATGCTCTTAAGCGAGGGCTGTGCACCAGGAGTAGTGTGGCACAAAATAATTGTCCAACCTAGATCTCCGGACTCTAGTACCAAAGGTAACAATGCCACTAAGAGGAGCATAATTAGAAACACTAGCACTAGCAGAAGCACTAGGACGAAGGAGAGGCATGGAGGAACCCCCTCCAACACAACCTACGGATGTGGATGCAGATGTGGATGAATGAGAACCAATAGCATTTAACTCTTCCAATTGCCTCTTCTTATTTTCCTTTTCTTGTTCAAATGTTTCTAATTGGACATAACAGAAAGGAACTGCCTTGGTAGTTGTTAATTTACATGGCTCAGTATCATGACCACGTATGTCGACAATATGGTATTTAAATCTGTTTATGCTACCATGATTAATTTCTTTACAAAACATGCATTTTGTTTGATTTCTTGTTCTACTAGGAAACTCTTCAGTATATTTCCAAGCCTCATCCTTTTGACCATGTTTCTTAGGCTTAGGTTGATGATTAGGAGGATTAGGAGCCATTGGGAAAATTATATTTTCCAAAACGTGAAGGCTGCTGCAATAAGACAATTTTACAAACAAATTACCATTTGTGCATTGTATTTTATAAAGTTATAAAGTAATAGAAAAAAATCAGCAATCTCTACATTTGTGCATTGTGTTTTTTTCTTGAAAATTTTCAAAGGAAGAATTTAGAAAAATTCAAAAATTAGCAAACCCTACATTAGTTTTTTAAAAAAATTATAAATACATGTTTACAATTTTTTCTAAAAAATATTTAGGGTTTGCTATTGTTCTACTTCTCTCATTGAAGTATGCAATTTATATTTGAATATAAAATATTAAGATTTGGAAAGTTAAACTTAAAAAATTTAAAAACAAATTGAAAAATCTATAAGCATACAAAAAATACCAACAAAATCTATAAAATTTAACACTTACGTCTTTCAAATGAGTTGAGAAGTCTTTATAATACCTGTTATGGACTCCTTGATGCTCTCAATGCAAGTATAGTGCTGCCCCAATGTGATTTGTGGAAGCTTTTTAGGTCTTCTTCCCCACGGGTTGGAAACCTATGACCTTTTATTTTTCTTCCTCTCTCTCACTTTTCCTCTCTTCTTCTCATAACAATGAAACAAGACACATTTTAGGGTTGGAGGTAAGAGATAAGCGAAAAAAAATTGTAACAAAAGTTTGTATTTTTTTTTCTTAATTGGCTGTCGCCGGCCGAGTCACAACCATCAGACTCAGCGAGTCATCCCCTGACTCAGCGAGTCACGCGAGTTAGAGAGTCTGGCCTGCTGAGTCACGGGTCAGGATCATTCGCTCGGCTCGCCGACCCGGGTGACTTGCGGCGAGTCAGGGAACACTAGTTGTACCACACATATGCAAGGTCATTCAAGCATTGTTGAGTCAATCTATTGCGCTTTTTTGTGTGAATGCCTCAAAAATACTCCAGTTGCTCTAAAAACTAGAAGCACTAAAAACTAGAAGCACTAGAAGGGTGCGATAATATGCTGATGACAAACTTTTGAAGATTAGGTGTTGTGGCACCATAATTTTCCCACTACAAATTTGCAAGGATATAAAATGCCATTTATAACTTAGTAAAGATTTCAATAAACTTAATGAGAAAAATAAATAGTATGGCAAGCTTTTGAAGATTAGATGTTGTGGCACCATAATCTTCCCACGACAAATATGCAAGGATAAAAAATACCTTTTATAGCTTAGTAAAGATTCCAATAAACTTAATGAGAGAAATAAATGGTATAATAAAATTAAACACATGTTCTTTTTGACTTGGCTGCAGGGTGTCTCTCCTACGTTTGCAATCAAGTGAAGAAAACAATGGCCCATCGACTTTCTTATAGCTCTGTAATTCATCATGTATCAGGTGTCAAAGGTGCTCATTATCAAGTTATCTCCGAATATATCTGTCTAGGCCAACCTTAACCTCTACATCTGCTTTGAAAGTTTTGGAGAATTAAAACTTGGGGTTTAAGTAGTAGGCAACATGTGTCAATATTTGGTCTCATTTGACCCATACAAATGTTGAAAATTAGTATCAATATCTGCTAATATGCTCTGCAAGGTGAGAAAATTAGTAGCAAAGCATGTGACCCGCGATCACACAAGATACTTACCATTAGTGTGCTCTCTTTTAAGACTCAGAACCCATGTGTGGTTGTAGATGTACTTTGTGATATTCATTCCATCTTCAACCACCTTCTCCACCCAACTCAATTTCCCTATGTCCTCAAGGAGCAAGTTAAGACAATGGGTAGCACAAGGGCTCCAAAATAACGTTAGATGCCTAGCCCTCAAAAGTCTGTCGGCTGCCACATATGTAGGTGCATTATCAATCACAATTTTGACGACATTATACACTCTCACTTCCTATAATGTCTCCAAGTGGGATTTTCCTCAATTTGCTTTAGTTCTTCCAGCTAGGGATTGGATTTGAGTGTCCCTTAGGAAATTACTTTATGTTTTTCTTGCTTCTTAATGATTAATATTATAATGAATTGGTTATTTGATTTTCTTAAATGGATGTGTTCATGTACTTCAATTCTTAAACATATACTCTCACTGTTCTTGCCTTTATAACCTGAGGCAGTAGAGAATTGATCAATTGTAATATCTCTAAATTGAGATTCTTCCAATATGCTAATTCATAGGGAAATGTATAAATAAAATTTTATGTTATTGTCATGTCCCCTTTCTAGAGTGGACATCAAAGACGGAGGAGTTGGCCTATCTTTGGAGTCTCGTAGGCTAGCGGAGATGGATAGGGACTCATTCAGTGCATACAGTGACCGAATTTTATGTTATTGTCATGTCCCCTTTCTAGAGTGGACATCAAAGATGGAGGAGTTGGCCTATCTTTGGAGTCTCGTAGGCTAGCGGAGATGGATAGGGACTCATTCAGTGCATACAGTGACCGGATTTTGGCTTTACAAGCAGTTTGGAGCAGTTCCTACATTTTAGGGGATATCCCTACTTTTTAGGAGGATGTGGCAGTTTCCAGATGTGAGGTCCCACTGGACCATTCCATGGTTTCAGTTTCAAGATGACAGGGTGTGTTCCCTAGTTTCTAGGAGCATACCTAGATTTTAGGGATGGGACTGCCAGTTGACCCATCTTGTTTGACATCAATCACAGACAGGTGACATGGTGGTAAATATAGTGTTGCAGTGTAGTTCCTTGATTTTAGGAGGCAGTTCCTACTTTTTAGGAGGTGGTGTCAGCTTCCAGATTTGAGGTTCTATAAGGTCATCCCTTGGTTTCAGTTTCAGGATATTTGGGTGTGTTTCCTAGTTTGTAGGAGCATCCCTAGATTTTAGGGATGAGATTGCCAGTTATCCCAGGTTGTCCGGCATCAGTCACAGGCAGGTGACATATTCAGTCTCAGGATTTTGGGGTGTTTTGGGTGTTCTATGGCTATTTGGGATATATTTTAATATATTTAAATATTTTCCT
>MU224951.1:7378932-7397502 GCA_018584345.1 Thuja plicata
TTGAAGATTGCAGCTGCTAGCAGCTTCTATATTCAAACGCTGATTGTATTTGAGGTACCAAACTTCATTAATTTTGATATCAAACTTATTGGTACAGTTAGAAGCATTTCCAGAATTTCACATGCTTGGTGTCAAGTTATTGTTATTACTATCTATTTGCTACTGTTACTATCTTTATGTTGTACCATGTTATTCTGAAAATATCAAATAAAATCATTACTTCTGCAACTTCCGTCTAGTTCTGCAAGATAATCAAAACACTTACAGGAGAACATAATTATATAAATAAAATTTATAGTAGCAGCAGAGTAAATATCCACTCGGGATATTTCAGTTATGATACACTTATTTCAAGCAAAATGTTGGGTCTAATCCTTTGTTGGTTGTTGTCCCTATATGAAGACTCGTAATCTCAATGAATTTCTCCTCGTTGCTGTTGATATGGTTGTCCTTAAGTAATCCTTTGCTCCTCTCTTATGTCTAAAACTGGAGAATGTTGATTGGTAATTGTTTGTTGATATATTTTTATCCAGTGTTGATGTTAGGTGATCTACTGTTGTTATAGTCTCAATCTTCTTACTGGTTTGATTGATTTGATGCTACTTAAACTCCTTGGTTATTCCCTGTTCAAACACTGAGTATTCTCCATGGCTGAGAGGAAGAGAAGTAATTGATGATCACATATGATAAGAAACTAATATGTTGTTCACGTGGATGTTCAATTGCACCGTTTTGATAATATGTTTGTACGCTGGCTTGCTATGATCATTAGGAAGGTGTCCTCTTATATAGTCTTCTATCAATTCAATGAAGACGTCTCTTCTATCTGTTCGATCCCTCCAGACAGAGTTCGACATGTTTTATATTAGTTTTCCCTTCTTACGTTTTGTCTCCTGCTGATCATCAATGTATATCCTCTGCTGATTGGACCTATGGCAGAGTGCTGATTGGATTCCAAATGGTGATTTGCTGAAAATACTGACTGTTTGTTTAGTCGCTGACTGGATTCTTAGATTTTGTCTTTTTTTTTCATTTCCCCTAACGTAGCTGTTGATTGTATCTTATGAACTGTTCGTTGCCTCTCCCCAATTGGTTTAAAATCTGCATTTATTATATGTTCACTAATTTTGGATGTAAGGTCCTTCCTTAGGATGCGACTTTCCTAAGGCACTGATTTACTTTGATTTATATTTTAACATATATTATGTTTAATATTTAATTTTGGTATTATTATTTATATTTTATGTTATTTATATTATTATAGTATATATATTATATCATATTAATTTATATTACATTCATTTGTTCTATTAGTATTGATTCATTATATTATATTATAATTTTATTTATTTATTATTATGATATTATTATTATTGTAATATATTATATCTAATATAGATTACAATATTATTGTGTTCATGGATTAATATATAATATTATATCATATTATATATATTATATTCTTTCATTATTATCATATTAATAATATAGTTAATTTAATAGTAAATTATATAATATTTTATATTATTTTTTATTCTTTTATAAATTTATTTTAATTGTTTATTATTAAATCCTATTCTAGAAAGTGGACATTACACTTCCATCACCACATCATCCAACATGTTGCACAAAGTCTTTGCGTTTTTCACTTGATCATAGGCATCAATTGATTTCAAAAATACTAATTTTCGCCTTGATGCAGCTAGAAAGTTGATGAGCATCCTATTCCTACCATCTGTCTACCCAACGAATATAATTGTGCAACTATTTTGTTCCCAAATTCTTCTTTGCTCTTCCACAAGTCGATAAGTGTTTTGGATCTCATCTTTCAACAATGGCCCACTCACCTCATAATGACTTGGGGCCTTGAACCCCTTACCAAACACGGTCATTACAGTGACCAATTGATCCCATTATGGACACAAATCATTGAAGGGAATAGTTGTAGTACCAAAATCTAGCAACTGTCAACTTGGACTGATGTTGCATCTCTTTGTTCCATGTAGTGCCTTGCAATCTGGGTTGAGCACCAGGAGTGTTACATGGCACCCAAAACTTTGATATATGCCCGCCCATATTTCCCGATCCTTGTATCTGTGGCCCAATGGAAGAAGCCTCCACACCTATTTGCGACCCTATAGAATTGAAATCTGCCATTGCCTCTGTTGTCCTCTTTTTTCCTTCTTTTGCGCATATGCTTCAAGGCTTACTAAAGCCTCCCTCGTAACCTCTTCGAGACAACCATCAAATGGTGTAATATCACGTCATTTGATCTTTGCAAGGTGATATTTGAGCCGACTTACGCCCCCAAACATCTCCTTAGGGCAATGGTTACATTGGACATTTCCTTGATTTGGTCCTAGTGTCCCATGTTTCCATAAGTTATCCCTCTTTCCACCAGTCATTTGCTACGTTTATCAGCACTGCAAGTCTGCAAGTGCAAGTATAAAGTATCAGAAATAGGTGAAACACTTTTGACTTGGAGCTATGAATAGGTGAGGACACAAAAGGGGGACCTCATCCCCATTTAACAAAGTTGAAGTTCAAACTCGTGAGCACATTTGATCAACGAAGGCACAAGCATGTGAGCACAATGGTCCAGCAGTGGTTTAAACCTTGGTGGGCACAACTCCACCATCACTTAACCAACACACTAAGTGGTGAACCTAATAAAGGTGTATTAGGTTAAAATTTAGTGGTAGACTGAATTTGTCACGTTTGTTAAGACTTAGGGTCATGACTGTCATACAACTATATTAAATCTTTATAGAGTAAATTTACTCAGATCTTGGAAATAATAATCATCATTTTTTTCCCATTCTACTTCTAGTTTTAGTATTGTGTGAAATATCCCAATCATATAGATAGGAACAAAATCGACAAAGTGCACAATGATTCAACAACACATGAGGGATCTCAATTGTATTTAGACAATTACAGTCCAGATAGAACCCTTGCACGTTGGTCTTCTAACAATTATTTGCATTAGGAGTCGCAAAGTAGTGATGTCTCTATGACTGATATAGAGATGTGTGTATGTTCAGAAATCAGATATTCGTATGCTCGAGGTGTGAATGTCTGATGGTTAGAGGTGTTGATGTCTATGTATGCGTCCTAATGGTGTCAGGATGCAGCTGTCTCACACAATGATATGTGTGGGATATACAGTCAAATATATGTCAATGTAGATCTTTGTTGTTTTATCCTCTGTGAGTATGCAATATGTGAAGCACTTTATGAATATGGCCAAGGTTGTCGCAGTGAATGTTGTTGTTTATGAACTCTAGAATGGATGACAAAATGAATATAGCAATCTGATATCACAAAAATTATTGCTTCTTGTGTGTAGATGTCGTTATTTGATAAGTGGGTATGATGTAGGTGCCACAACCTTTGATTAAATCGATCTCTTGTATGCTGCGAGCTCTGATTAATGCGATCTTTGTTATGCAAGAACGATGCCACGATCTTTGATTATGACAATCTTTGATATGCAAGTATGATGCTGTGGTGCAAGTGCAATGATTGATTATTATATGATTTCTCTGTTTCTGATTGAATGTTCTACTCTTCCAATGTATAGCTAAGTATAATGCTGGTGTGACTGGTATTCACCTTATCAATGATGAACTTCGATCCAATACATAAAAGGAATTCTCCAAGGCAAATCGTTGGTAATCTCTCCAAGTAAGTTGGTCTTGCAATGAAGTTGACAATGTTTCCAAACCTATCCGTCCAATTCGGTCTCAAAGAGACTTCATTAAATTGGGAATGATAGCAGACTAGGGAGGATGTCTCACCTTTGAACTTGCCCTCACCCAATGAATTCCAAAAAGGAATCTCAAAGAGAACTGAAAAGCAAGTTGATCGATGGAGAATAAGCTCTCCCACAATCGCTGCATATATGAAATCCAAAGTGAATTAATCATGCAAGTCGACTAATCCAAATGGGTACCACAAATCAAATAAATTGAAATAGGACCAGGCTAATAGGAGTAGCGCACAAGTGCACCACCCAAATTGGCCCCCCTTGCAAGGCTAACTAGCTCAAGGGGGGCCGTATGAGCTATTAGCGAAATAGAAATAGGTTTGGGCTAAGAAGGGGACATGACATTCTCCCCTTCATGGAAATACTTTCCCACAGGTAGTTTGAGATTAGGATGCTCCAGAATCTGCTCACTCTCCCATATGACATCCTCAACCGGCAAGTCCTTCCACTTGACAAGATACTCCTTGATTGTAGGTGACCTAAGCCTTCTCTCCCTATAATCAATGATCTCATTGGGCTGCAATGCAAGCTTTCCCTCATCATCAAATGGTGGAAGCCCCTCTGAATTGTAACTCGTTGCGCAAGAGCCTTCTTGAGGTAAGAGACATGAAATACATTGTGTATCTTGCTATCCTTTGGAAGCTCCAACTCATATGCTACCTCTCCAATCTATCGAATCACTATGGTGTCAATAGCCATCATATCTGCATGCACGTCTCCCATTCTGTGTTAAGAGAGATGCCTTCTCCTTTGATAAACTATGTTATCTTGTCTCCTCTTGCTCATTGACATAAACCTGACAAGCTGTCAGGGTCAAGGCTCTAATACCACTCAAATATCCCAAGCAAATAAATAGGAACAAAATAGACAAAGTGCACAATGATAGACCACTAAATCAAAGATCTCAATTATATTTAGACAATTACTGTTGCAATTACAATCCAAATAGGGTTCAAATACCCTTGCACCTTGTGCTTCTAACGATTATCCACATTGGGAGTTGCAGAGTAATGATGTTACTATGACTAATATAGAGATGTCAGTATATTCGTAAATCAGATATCCATATGCTTGAGGTGGGTATGTCTAATGGTCGGATGTGCTGATGTCTATGTATCCTTCCTAGTGATGTTAGGATGCTAGTCTCCCACACGATGATATGATTGTGATAGACATTGGATATATGTGGCTGCCAAAATTTTTTGTTTTATCCTTTGTGAGTATGTAATGCTTGAAACACTCTATGAATGTGGCCAAGGTTGTTGCAGTGAATTCTGCTGCTTATGAACTCTAGAATGGATGTTGAAATGAATATAGCTATCTGATATTGTAGAAGTTATCTCTCCTTGTGTATAGATGCCACGATTTAATGAGTGAGTATGATGTAGGTGGCACAACCTCTGATTATCATAATCTTTTCTATGTTGCAAGCATTGATTATTCCAATCTTTGATATGCAAGAATGATGCTGCAATCTCTGATTATGACAATCTCTGATATGCAAGTATGATGTCGCGATGCAATTTGTAAAGAGTTTGCCTGGCTCTATCTCTGAATTTGCTTGCAACAATTGTATTTGTTTTGGAATTGTAGAATGATATGAATTTTTAACATAGTTTGCCATGTAAAACAATAATTTCACCAATATTCTTTAACCAATCAATTACATTGAAATACAAATAACCATGCATTCTATTTAATTTAATTTAATGTCAAAACCCCAGTTGCTGATAACAAATTATACATAACCAATGCTATCAAATAAATTACTAAAATAACCTGTGATTACTTTCAACATACACCATACTAGCCGCAAGTAAAGAGAAAGGGCGGCTATCAATGTTTCCAGCACTAAACTCTGGCCGCAAGTGCTAAGGGAGATGGGGGCTGCTTGAGGAGAAGCCCCACGTCCAATCTGAACCAAAAATCAGCACCATTCAAATTGGCGTCCAACACTCCAGCTCTCAACTCCCATTAATGGTGTCCCAAATTCCTTCAGGCGTCAACCAAGTTGGCCGCAATTCAACCACAATTCATTGGCAATTAAATCCAACTCAAAGTGAAAGGACTCATGAAGAATTTACAGTTCTTCCTGCTGAAATTTCGAAACCCTCAACTCTAGAACTCAGAACCATATTAAAACCAATTTCAAAGAATGATAAGCATAATTAATAATCGAATTCTTCCAAGAGCCTTTATAAATTCTTCCTCACAAATCCATCCCTAACTTCATCCTCACACTTTTCACTTACATAAAGACTATGCTTTATGTGCACATTTGAAATATAATAAACTATTATATTTCTTTCCACTTTAATGAGGAAAAACAACCATTTCATTAAAATAACAATATTCTGACACATAGGGTCCTATTTTATGAGCTCATGATTTAAAACTTCTCAACCCGGTTCCGACGAGCTATAACACTAAGATGCCCAAAATACAATCCCAATAAAAATAACAACCTTAGCCGATTTAATTAAATAATAATAATAATTCACCTGTCTTGTGAAAACAACTGAGGATGTATCAAAATCAAATCTGACAGCACAGGAGTGATCCTGATGATGACATATGATGAATGAACCTGATGGGGTGACTTACTAAAACTAGACACTCCCTCCAAGAATCTTGGAGCCCAAACTGGAAGTCGGAAATAAAATTTGATAGCATCATATAAATAGTATAAATAGTAAGTCCCTCTAAATCATCTGAGCTCTGTGGAACCAACTGTTGACTTACTATAAATAGTAAGTCCCTCAAAACGAGGCCACAACCCACAACAGGGTCCTCTAATCACCAATATTAGCCTACAAGGACCCAAAGATAGGCTAAATCCACTAATCTCCAATGCTCGCTCAAAACGGGGACATTACACAATTGTAATATCTTATTATATGATTTCGTCATTGCTGATTGAATGTTTTGCTCCTCTGATGTATGGCAAAGTATGAATGCTGGTGTGATTGGTATTGACCTCCTTGATGACGAACTTTGATCCAATACATAAAAGGAAATCTCCAAGGCAAATCGCTGGTAATCTCTCCAAGTATAGTTGTTGGTCCTACATTGAAGTTGATAATGTTTCCATACTTGTCAATCTAATTTGGTGTCGAAGAGACTTCACCAAATTGGGAATGATAGCAGACTAAGGAGGATATGTCACCTCTGAAACTGCACTCACCTAATCAATTTAAAAAAGGAATCTCAAAGACAAATAAAACGCAAGTTGATCGATGAAGAATAAGCTATCCCACAATTGCTACATATATAAAATCCAAAGTGAATTAATCATGCAAGTCGGCTAGCCCAAATGGGCACCACAAATCTAGGAAAAATGAAATAGGACTAGGCTAAGAGGGGTAGCGCACAAGTGTGCCACCAAAAATGGGTTCCCTTGCAAGGCTAACTAGCTCACGGGGGAGGGTATGAGCTAATAGCAAAATAGAAATATGTCTGGGTTGAGAAGGGGACATGACATTGTGCAATAGTGCAATCAAAGTACCAATATCTTTAGTAGGGCCTCTAAGTTCGTAGCATGTATAAGTACAACCTATAATCAGCTTTGCCCTCTTGCTCACCTTGGTGTTGTGAAATTGTGCAAGACCTATGAGTACGGAATAAAGTAATATTGTATTAGACTTAGTTATGTTTTGTTGGGAGGGTAGTTAGTAGCGAGGAGATGCGTCCGTTGGTTTCCCCAACCAACCGACCTTGATATAGAGACTTTGATTTATTGTTGTTGGACTTATGGTTTAATGGTCTTAATAAAGAAATAACATTTCCTTGCCATCTTGGTATTTTGGTATGTTACTCTGTGTATTCCATTGGTATTGGTAAATGTCTTGTTAGTATCACCGAATATATGTTGTATTGTTCTGAATATTGTTCGTTAATATCCATTCTACATTTTGGCGCCGTTGCCAAAGTCCAGACCTGGAGGTCATAGAGAAGAGGAGGGAATACCAAGGGAAGATCAAGTGACACGAGATCTGGTGGTGGCCTGGAAGTACCGGTACTTGCGAAGGGAAGCCGAGAGAGAATGGTTCCATAGAAGCACGGTACAGACAAATTTCGGTACCACCAGCGGTGTAGGATCTACCTTGCGGAAGTCCTAGACTCCTGGCCAGACATTTGGTCCACTCAATAAATTCATGCCCCTACTTCAAACAAATATCCTAAGCGCAGGCCTGGAGAAGAAACTGAAGAAGAAGCCGCCCTGCGGATTCATGGCCAACAACAAGAAGAAGAAAGACGTCGCCGCTGGAGAGGATTGGGGAACCAGTCTCTAAGCGAAAGACAACTTGAGGAAAGCCTGATCGAAAACACCATAGAAGGAATAGCCAACTTGGCCATTTTAGAAACATTGAAGGGAGGAGGGGAGAGTCCTGAAACCCCTGCTAGGAGAGAGTACTGGGAGGAACACCACTCCGCCCCCACAGAGGAATCACAAGGAGAGAGCACTAGTTCGGGATGGAGCGTCCCGCCAGGAGGGAACGTCCCGACAAGAGGAAGTGTCTTGGCAGGAGGAAGTGTCTTGGCAGGAGGGAGTGTCCCGTTAGGAGGGAGTGTCCCGCTAGGAGGGAAAAGAAGCGTCCCGGTAGGAGGGAGCGTCGCGGCAGGAGGAAGTGTCCTAGCAGGAGGGAAAAGAAGCGTCCCAGTAGGAGGGACCGTCCTGACAGGAGGAAGTGTCCCGACAGGAGGGAAAAGAATGGCAATAGTCAATCAGAAACTTCCCAGACTTATTGGAGAAGGGTCGGATGACCCGGCCCGACACTGTAAAACGTGTATCAGCATATGGCAGGCCAATGGAGAAAATGATACAGATGAATGGTTAAAAGCCTTCCCTGCCACACTAAGAGGGATCACTATTGATTGGTACACAGACTTGGATGCTGCCCAAAAAAACCACATGGAAGGATCTCTGTACTGCCTTTGAGGACTTTAGACTCCTACGAGATGACGACGAGGTAGTCACGGAAATCTATGATACCAAGCAAGGGAAAAACGAGTCAGTTAGGGGTTATACCAGGAGACTCAAGGAATTGATAGGAAAATTGGATAACAAACCTGCTGAGGAATTGAAAAAAAGATGGTTCATTGAAGGGCTAACCTCGTCCTTGAAACGGAAAATGAAGATAGTACCACCATCATCCTTCGGAGAGGCATGCACTCGAGCGATGGACATCGAAAGTGAAAATAAGACTTCCAAAGCTAAGAAGCACGGAAGCGGGAGCGAGAGTTCAGAAGAGAGTGGGGATGAGTCCAAGACCATCCAGGCCTTGAGAAAAGACATGATGTGGTTGATGAAGGAAATTACTGGAAGTAAGGAGGAAAAAAGAGAGGGGAGGGAACTCTGGTGTACAGATTGTGAAAAGGAGGGACATACGAAAGGAACTTGCCCGCGCAAAGCCTTTTGTGATATCTATCAGGTGTTAGGCCACACAATCAAAGACTGCCCCTACAATCTAAGGCACGAAGTACTCAAATATTCTTCACCGGAGAACAATCCACACCACCTGCCACCCCTTGACGTAACACTAATGCAGAAGCTTCACATGGAGGGTATCGGAACAATAGACAAGGGAGCAACAACGACAGTAATAATAACAATAACAACACACCCCGGAGAGCAATCCAGTACGATTCTAAAGGAAGACCCATGATTCAATGTAGGCGATGTAATGAATGGGGACACTTTGCGCGGGATTGCTAGAACGGGGGAGGACAGAATGAAGGTATGTTATGTAAATGGTGTGGACCGGGTAATCATGAAGATGCCAATTGCCCTAGACAAAAGGGGGTGAACATGCTTGACATTGCAGAATCAGAGAAGGAAGTTTTGGCCATCACAAGAATGCAGACTAGGCAACTCGCATACCCCGACATAGCGACAGAGAAAGAAAGGTTCCAAGAAGCCAGGAATGACATTAGAAATAACATGCCAGAGGGGGGAAGAGGAAGTACCACTAAATCCCCAAATAATCGGCCAGGACTGAGCATCATGAAACAAGTACTGGAAATGACCATCCTTGTGAAAATTATGGATCTATTAGAAACATTACCCCAGCTACGGGTAGCAATATCACAAGGAATAAGTAGCCAAGAGAAAACCCTTAAGGGGGATGAGAAGGAAGAAAAACCAGCAGAAAAGACCGATACCCTATTCACTATAGGGACATGGAGGACACCTGTAGTAGTAGAAATGGAGATAATGGAGTGTAAACTATCTAATACTATTGTGGACGGAGGGTCCGGTGTGAATGTTCTACCAGAGGAAACTTGGAAGGCACTAGGGAAGCCCACCCTCTGGCCACCCATATTTCAATTGGTAAGAGCAGATCAACATGGAATCAAGCCAATAGGAACCCTAATGGGACAAAAGGTAATGATTGGCACACAGCAGTTCCTCCTCGACTTGGTGGTAATTACTTTGGAAAAGAAAGGGTACAATGCTTTGTTAGGGAGAGGTTGCCTGGTGGCAGCAAAGGCCACCCATAATTAGAAAAAGAATACCCTATCCATAGAGGTAGACGGGGGAAAGTACACAATAGATCTGAAGAATCAGTGTGTAAGTCAGGATCTCGCATCTGACTCAGAGGGAGAAGACAAAGGAGCCGAACCAGATGAGGAAGGAATACTGTGGTTAGGGGAATGTTCAGAAGATGAGACTAGCTCCCTCAGCGGCCTGTTTCACTGGCAGATGGGAGACTATGAGGTATTCCAGCCAGAGTGCAATATGCTGCAAATCCAAGAAGCAGATTCAAATGAAAGTTACCCTGAGCGGTATAAGGAATACAAGGAGGGCAAGTTCAAAGTATGTTGGTTGGGACCGTACAACAGAGTTATGGAGGTAAGGGATAATGAAGCCATAAAATTATCCACATTGGATAATAACCCCTTAAAAGACTTAGTAAATGGATTGAAACTAAGGCCTTATCAAGAAAAAGAAATACATCCTATATGTCACTTAGACATAATAGAAGAAATAAAAGAAAAAGAAAAAAGGAGTCTTTTGGGAGAAACAATAAAAGCCAGCCCTAACATCTATGGTTCTTATAAAAGACTTAGGTGCCATTTCCCAATTCACAACACTCGACAGAAGAAGGTACGAGCTTGCAAGCCGTACGAGCTCAAGCCAAGAATCGTACAGACAGAAGGTACGTGGAAGAGCGTATGTGGGAGCACAAGACAAGTGAGCCATACACTAGACTAGCTCGTGTACGGAGTTCTGACAGACTGTACGGAGGAGGAAGACATCACAAGGCTGTACAGGAGGTGGTAGAAGCCAGTACGGACTGTATTGTACGAGAGGCTGTACGGAGGAGGACATCAAAGTGCCGTACGCACTGCAAGGCCGTACGAGTGGCAGGGCCGTATGTTGCACTCAGGAAGGCCGTATGCCAGAAGGAGGCCGTACGCAAGGTAAAGGAGGCCGTATGCAAGGTCGTACGAGTGTCAGGGCCGTACGCCGTACTCAGAAAGGCCGTACTCAAGTAGGCCGTACGCAAGAAGGAGAAGGCCACTCCACGGATAAAACAGTTGGGGCAAAAAGACTTCCAAAAACATCTGAGGGATCAAGCCAGATTGGAGAAGACAGTTCAGAAGAGGATGAGACCAGTACATATACATCTTCAGACTCCCAAGAGGAAAGAATCCGCTTTGGCCACCTAAAGGGCACACCTGCACACATTGTTTTTTTACCATCAGATACACCCGAAGGACGTATCATCAACAGTACAGTGGAAGGCGCCTGCACCACTCCTAGTACGAAAGGTGTCCGTACCACTCCTAGTACGGAAGGCAGTGCACAGATCTGTACCAAGGAGGACAACCGTACGAAGAAAAGGGAAACTACTCAGGGTGAGGACACGGAGGAGGACATACTTGCAAGAAAAGGACTTGACAAACCGGATGAAGAAGGAAGGGGAAGAGGAGAAGGCTATGTGGGAAGCTAAATGGAAGATGGGACGAGCTGGCCTGGACTAAAGCGGAAAAGATGGATGCATTAAGGGTGCTCCAAGGAGTTCCTTTTTTTTCTGCAATACAGTCGTCTGGAAGACGACTTCTTTTTTCGGGGGGGATATATGTAGTACGGAATAAAGTAATATTGTATTAGACTTAGTTATGTTTTGTTGGGAGGGTAGTTAGTAGCAAGGAGATGCGTCCGTTGGTTTCCCCAACCAACCGACCTTGATATAAAGACTTTGATTTATTGTTGTTGGACTTATGGTTTGATGGTCTTAATAAAGAAATAACATTTCCTTGCCATCTTGGTATTCTGGTATGTTACTCTCTGTATTCCATTGGTATTGGTAAATGTCTTGTTGGTATCATTGAATATATGTTGTATTGTTCTGAATATTGTTCATTAATATCCATTCTACAACCTAGGCTTTAGTCTTGAATACCGCTATTGTGCTTTGCCCAAGCTTCACATTACTATATGAGATAAAACCATTGAGGTTGGTATAGCTTACATATTTCGATCTTTCAGTCTAATTATTGCTTCTCAATTGAAAATATGTTAGGATACAATAGTTAAGTGTCAATTTATTTCTTCGTGTTGCAACTTATGTTGTATAAATTGTGTGTTTTGATATTTTATTTTTGAGTTTGCACAATTGAATAGTAATGAAGGCTAGGGGTTAGCCTTGCACTAGTTGATTGGAGGTGCATGAGAAGATCCAAACAAATATGCTACAATATGTAATACTTTATAAGAGCATCAGCTCTCACGGTCATCCAGGGTAAATTTGGCCCACACGGTCCATTTGCAGAGTATTCTAGAATGTGTTATTTGTGTTGATAGCATATGGTTTGTACACAATTCAATATGGTCACAAGAGGTATCATTTCTTCTTTATAGAGAGATCTTATTTGCCACACCCTTGAGACAAATAGGAGGCAATGTTAGGATTAAGTCCTACATCTACAATCCATGAGTGTTTCTGTTGGATCTCCACCCCTTAGGTACCTCTCTGAAGCTTCTCCTTTTTGCCTTCAAAAGGGAGATAAATATGAGGCCATTAGAGAGAATGTTTTTGGACTGTGCATATCGATGTCTTGGATTCTCATCGCTGCCTAAGAATTCATTTACAAACTTTTGGAGGCCTTATTATGTGCTTGAACTGGTTGAGGAAACATTGGTGTTAGATTCTGTCACGTATAGTTAAGAGAGTTGTCCTATCTGTTTTGTGTTGAACTTGAAACAGATCATTATATCCCCCGAGTGAACAGTTTTTACAAGCTTTGTGCTCCTTAGTGTTGATGGGGGTTTTGTGCACCACCATCACAAAATAGAATATAGAGAGGTGTATCTACTCTCTCTTGAACAAAGAAGTCTCAGGTGCTATTATAACTGATCAGATGAGACAACCCAATGGTTCCTAATGTTAGGTCTTGATTGTGCGTGGATAAACTAAGTGGATATAATGTGGTTTTGCTGGATTCACAAGGGGACTTACACAGATTCTCCTGGAATGTTGGGTTAGTTCTTTCTCTCACTCTATAGATGATTCTACCAAATCTAACTTAACTCCAGAAAAAGAAATAGGAAAAGGATTAGGGTTAGAGAAAGTAAGCTAAGAATTCCCAAGGACAATGAGAATGATGGATAACGCTGCGAATAGATGAATTCCACAAAACTGATTTTCGCTTAGCCAGACTTCTCGCAACACTGCAGAAATAGTGGTATCTTCTAAGGAGGCGAAATATTTTCAGATTGCAAACGCACAATCAAATACCCTAAAATGACGCAATTCAAACCTGCATTCACAATTGAACTAACTTCTGCATTTGGGTTCAGACTAACCATGCACCTTACATTAGCAAGATACAAATGGTATGCACCGGAAATCCACCAAACATCTTCGCATGTAACCATCAAAATCATTGAACTGAACTAGTATTGAAGATTAGAAACCATACACACATTGAAGAAACACAAGAAAGATACCATAACTTCAATATTTTCCCTTGCATTACCTTCAAATGTTTATTACAACAGCTTTTATTCCTCAAATCCTACTGCTACAGCATCAGCCTCTGCCAACTAATATCTGCTTTACAAATGAGAAATGCCTTGCTTTTTATAGATGAGGCTTTACAAGGTCAATGGTGGAGATCCACTCAACACCAAGGGCTTTGATTTGCCTTCTTGAAACCTCTGGACATTAAAATATTATATCTTCTACCTACTTCCACTAGAGGACAAAATTACACACTTCCCAAGGAGTATAAGACAAAATAGGTAGGTATGGCAAATTTTATTGACTTTTTAATATCACATTGCTTTTGACTTTGAAATTTCCCATTCCTTTTTTACAATAAAGTGCATTTTTTAATATTTCTCCTTGAAAACATTCCATTCTTCCTTCGACTTTTCAGATGTATTCTTCATATTTCTGGCATCCTCAAAGTGTCCTTGAATTTGTATGATTCTTTAGTGAATAGGAAAGCTGGAGCACCCTTGTATCATACTCTGCTTGATGATCTTGTAAACTTACTTCCATCCTCAAGAATCTTCATCTATCTGGTGTTCCATATTCTCTTCCAAGGCATTCTCTGCATTTCACATGTGAACACCTGCATGAAGACAACATGCAGCTATCACCGTTCATAGTTGAGAACATCAAATTCACTATCATTAATATTTATTTCAGAGCATCAAAATTTGATGTAATGGATAGTCTCAAAGAGTAGAGAATTTGGCGTGGTATAGGAGAATTGATATTACTTCAGATCTCTTGATAGGCTTTACTTCACCATGTGGGACCGGACTGGGATAATATGGATTTAGAATTTTATCAAGTCCTGGATTAGCATTTTCTATCTGTCATGTCTCAGGATTGGGAATTCATGTTTGAAATCTCGGATTTTGAATTAGGATTCTGGGATGGAATCCTGATTCTAGATTTTGAAATCAGAACTTGGAATTGGAAGTGGGTGGCTCCAGATTTTTGGCAACTTTCTGATTTTGGATCCTAGGATCAGGATTCAGACTTTGAGAAGGCAGACTTGGACCATGAATTAGAAGTCTGATTTTGTGATTCAAAACTTGGATTTTGGGAATTGATGAAGTTTTGATTTTAACATTCTGTTCTAGGAACCTGAACTTAGGAACTCTGATCTTTGACATTCTGATTTGTAGGGTTCAGATTCAGATTTCTCTGATTTTGCAACTTGGAATGTGGAATTGGAAATCTGGGAAAAACGAAGTCTGACTCTGGAATCCCTAGACTCTGATTTCTGATTTCGCAGCTCTAAAAACTTGGAATTGGAATATGGGACTGTAAACAGAATTCAGATTTCGAAATTGAAAACTTGAATTTAAGATCTTTGGAATTCTGATCTCAGACTTTGCAATTTGGAATCATGATTTAGGAGCTGAAAGTTTTCTGATTTATGGAACTTGCACTTGGAAATCTTGGAGTTCTGAACCTGCACTCTCAGACATGATTGTGAAACTCAGATCAGGAATTGGTGGATATTGATCATGTCTTTGGAGTTACATTCAACCATAGTGCACATGATGGTATTCTGGAAATGGCGTATGGAAATGAAGTTTTCAAAAATTTTGGTTATGGCTTGATCCCTGCTTAGACACTTGGCGTGACCTGCTTCTTGGCCTTTGCATTTTGAGATCTCTGATTTTTAGTTTTGGCACACTTGCTTATCATCCTTGCATTGGCAGCCTAGAGAAGTATTTGAGGAATTATCATTTTAAGCTTATCCTTTCAAACCTTGAGCGCACATGCTAGGAGATTGAGGAATGGTGCACATGGAGCATTTTTTGAAAATAGCACAGATGGAGATGAACTTGGAAATGGCACATAGAATGGAAATTTTAAAAATTTCACTTTTGTATGTTATTCCCTTCATGCATGCTGTTTCGCCATATCTTCCTAGACTTAGCATTTTTTCTTGTCTTATGTCTCTTTGCTTGGGGCAAGTATGAGAATGAAATTCGGAGTGGCGGCTATGGGAGACATTCAAGAAATTTCAATTTTGTAAGCTATCTCTGCCAATAAGTGCCATGTTTGGGTTTGAGCTTGGATCTTTGCTAGAGGCGCACATGCTGTACAAACTGGAAATGGTGTAAAATGTTGAGAGATAGCTGTGTTCGGATTGTGCCAATACTGGAATATATATATATATATATATATGTTAAGCAAGTATGAATAACCAATGGCATGATACCATTAACAGCATTATCCTATGTTATGTGATATACCAAATGTTTACACAGTCCCGATACTATGTATCGGGCACCTTGTTATTATACACCAACTCGTGTTATCGGGTGCCTTGTGTTAGGCGACAGGTTATGCATTGTGTTTATAACACTGAGTATTATGGTTAAGAGATGTTAAACAAACAGTCATGTAATGAAGTGACATGATCATAAGTATACATGGTCGTGTCTCTTCATTATATGACTGTTCAATACATTATAATATGTATATACTCTACCGTGGGTGGAAAATAGATCAATAGCAAAGGCAATCATATTCTACAATACCACACTTGTATATATCATTTCTATTAGACGATCTAGTTTCACAACATAAAAATTTCTAGTTTATATCCTATGCCTGACATGAGAGTAAGTGAGCCCATATTTCACTTTAGCATTTTGATCTTTGCTTTCAGTTACGAGGTGCATAAGGCAGAGGCACATCGAAAGAAGATTTCAGGAATTTCCTTTTAAGTTTTATGTCATATCCCCGCCTTTGTGTTTAGTGCGCCTTCTTTTGACTTGGCATTTTGAGTTCTCCTTTTTCTTTCTTGATGGCGGTCTGAGGGTACAATATAAGAATTCCTAGCTTAGGCTTAATCCCCACTATGAGGGTCTATGCGCCACCTTTTCTTTGCAATCTCTTGATCCATTTTCTGAGTTTTAGGATCTGCAATCTTGTTTGTATGTCTGGTTTTCGCACCTCAGCCTGAAATATGCCTTCTTCATCTCCAAATTCGCCCTTATTTTCTGATGTAATTCGCCACTTTCTTCCTTGAATTCACACTGCTCATTATGAAATTCTGATTTAAACCATTAAATGCGATCTGAATTCATCTCTATGATGGAAATTTCATGCTTAAATCTGATCAATTTCGCTCTTCTCTACTGGAATTTGCATTGATTTTAATCTGATTTTCTGCACTTTAGGTCTGATCCTTCACATTTAGGGCTTGGAAAATGCCTCCATTTTCTGATTAAAATCTCATGACACCTCTTAATTTTGATTGTCGCACCTTACACTTTTCCTTTGAATGTCTTTCTCCCTGCTTTTCTTAACCTGATCTGTATTGAATTCACCTCAAATTCTGATTGCCGCCTTGGAATTCACATTTCTACTGGAGGTTGCATCTGATTTCACACCCTAGATTAGGGAATTCCTTATTTAAGCCTGCTCTTTCAGGTCTGATCTGGTTGCATTTGATCTGATTTGAACAGCCTTTTCTAGGTCTGCAAATTCACTTCTATCTCCTCCACAGTTCACATTTATTCAGACCTGATTTGCATTTGAAGTTGTTTTGGATTGTGCTTGAACTTGAAGTGACGTTCTTCATCGCATACATGTAGGGTGTTCCATGTAAATGTGCAATCTACCCATTCAAGGAGGACCGACCTTGTTATTTGTTTTAAATTTTGAATTTCTATTAAAATCCTTTCCTCCATGGGCACTCAGCTCGATAGGGCCGACCTCCATACTTAATATTTAATATTATATAATTTTTTTTGCATTTTTCATTTTTGTTAAAATACGTGATCAGATGTGATATATTAGACTGTGTCTTATGTATATAAGACTGATATATTCTTATTTATATTCAATATATAAATCTGCACTTGAGAGATCACTGTTATTTATTTCTGTGTCTTCAAGTGCAGATCTGAAATGAATATAAATATATTAACGTGTCTCTACGTAGTAGAGTCATGTCTCTACATGAGACATGCTTCTCATTCGAACCGTTTCATATTATAACTATCGTAACACATGGTAATACGGTTTCATATGATAACTATTGTAACACATATGGTAATACCGTTTCATATGATAATACGGCTCCATATAATTGTCGATGCACTGCAGTTCGTAACACATAGTTATATATCTGTTACGATACTTGCCAAGTATCGTAACACATATATTACTATGTTACTAATACCATTCGATATATATGATCATCGACACACACAGCTATGCATAAAATCGTCGACAACATAATACTAAGTTTCAGTCGATTTAATAATATTGTTAATAATATATATATATATATATATATATATAATATCTCAAATATATATATAACAAATGAAGTTAATTTAATCGACAGTATAATATAGTATTATATTAACAATATAATATTATTATTATATCAACTTAGTATGTTCATTATATATTTGACCGAAGCTATAACATTAACACTCCCTCTTAGCTAGGGAGGATAAATATATTACCTCAGTGTAATAAGTGAGTATAAATAATCATTTTAAAATTTATATCATTTTACTGATATAACGAGTAATGGTCTTCAAGTATCAAGTCCATGATACTCACCAAGTACTCAGAGTAATGGTCTTCAAATATCAACTCACAAGATATTCACCAATTGCTCAAAATGATAATCATGAGTAATGGTCTTCAAGTATCAAATCCATGATACCCACCAAGTACTCAGAGTAATGGTCTTCAAATATCAAGTTCATGATATTCACCAAGTAATATGTGAGTATAAATAATCATTTAAAATTTATATCATTTTACTGATATAACGAGTAATGGTCTTCAAGT
>MU224951.1:7407604-7421965 GCA_018584345.1 Thuja plicata
TGTGAGGTCTGATAATGGGGAATATGTCTTAGGATCAGACTGGTTTTTGAGACAAATTCTGAGAATAAGTTTGAAGACATCCCTCCATTCTCAGAACTAGTGAGTTAGACTTCACCAAATCATATTATTAATTGACTGGAGCATATTTCAATGAAGGTTTAAGGATTAGAAGTGTAAAACAAGCCCTCTTACCAAAAGATGTAAATCTGATTTCTGACGACAAGTCTGAAACTTACCTTTTCTAGATGAATTTGACCTTTAAACTTTTTGTTTTGCACAAAAATACCTTTCAAACACTCATCAACAGCCCCTCTAATGATTTGGCAAGTGGGTGAACTATGGGAATTTTTCTAAAGATCGCCCCTGTTTTGGTGTTATCAGATTTTAGTCTGAAGACAAGATGTATTTCAGACCTCTCTTGGCCTTGGAATGGGCTTAGATTAACTCCTATAAGTCTGCAATAAAGATCCATTAGACTTGAGGGCAAGGAATAAACTCAGATTTTTTTAAGAAAAAGCAATAAAAAATGTATTATTTAACACTTTTTATGACTGCTGCCGTGGCAGGGTCCTGGGCTCGGGACTCGGCGAGTCCAGAGAGTCCACGGACTCGGCGAGTCCGACTGGACTCTGCTGGACTCGGGCGAGTCCGAGTCCAGAGTCAGTTAGACTCTGGAGACCCAACTTGCCTCGGGACTCGCAGAGTCCAGCACAAACTCGCAGAGTCCTGTAATGATTTCAAATGATGTTCAAATGCTTGCAAAGTAACTCTACAATGTCTAAGCAAGAAACTAGGTGCAAATGCATTTTCGTTTGGTATTTTCAAATGCATATATAAGAAATTCTACATGTAAAATGTGCACCTACAACCAACTATCATTTTCACAAACACTTAGCATGCAAGCTATATGCTTATCATTATGAGCATTACAATAGCATGAGGCATGCAACTTATAACTCCATTAAATGAATGCAATCCCAAGAACGTGACAATGTAGATATGCCAAGACTCTTGGATTACATTAGTAGCTCAATACTAGGCCAAGTCTGATGGAGAAAGTTCTTCTACAACAACAACTAAACTAAGCCAATGCAACTACGAATGACTGATAATCACAATGCTTCAAATGCTGATTAAGTGCCAAACTAATGGAAATGTAATGACTGATATAAAAACCTGGCAATGGAGGCTGCCTGGACAAATTGATTCAATCCCCTTGTGCTCAATGAATTTATCCTCAAAGAGGTAGCACCCATCCTCATAGACCACTACCAATGCTTCCAGAATTTTCTTGGAATTTATTTGGCCTTGAAACCACTGTCAATATGCCCAGAATTCAATGGCATTTAAGCAACAATTAATCTGATATGGTGTGGAAATAAAACCCTTGAAGAACTCTTGTGCAAACTCAACTAATAAGAAAAATACTGTAGTGTTTATTGTTTACACTACTGTAGCAGCCCATACAAATTTTAATATGCAAATGATTAATCGTTTAATATTCCGATCTGCAGATAGATATGCATCAAATCCTTGTGTTCTAGGTATTTCTTTTGTAATTTAGCACAAATAGAGCCTTTGTCTCCTGGATTCCAAATTCAATGGATATTTCACCACCTCAAATCGCTGCAACACTGAAGAATTGATGCTCTCCAATGGCTGACTGAAATCCGAAACCCTTGGCTTCTTCTCCCAAATTCATAAAATAGATGCACCAAAGAATGAATCGAACTCCTCATCTCAAAGTTTATATATTCTCCATAAAGAAGTTTGAACCTCCCAAAAAGCACTTCATTAACATTGAAATGAAATATTATTTCTTGGCTTCATTAATGAATAAAACTTTGGGTTATGTGCCAAGTAATTAATTAAATATTTGGCCCCTCTTTAATGATGAAATGACCCTCAATTATAAAGTTAAATTATAACTTTATAATAAACCCTTTTAATGATTTAATATCAATTTGGCCATAAAAATATTAAAAACTCCAAAAATACTTAGCATTTTTCCATGCTGTCAGAAAATGGAGTTAATAGTGCTAATTCCCATGTGACCAAATGCTTTTCTAAAAATAGAAAGGGTCCATCTCGATCAACCCAAAACTTACTATACATAGTAAGTATAAAGAACTGAGCTCTATAACCAAAACCGATGCCAAATCTGCATCCACTAAGCTTTGGAGAAGAAGACAAACTCATTCCCTGACTAGGTCTCTGCCACAAATGACCCTCTATCCAACCCATTAGCCTACGAGGGTTAGGAAAAAGGCTAACCCCTCTGAAGACGGATGCTCACAAAAAAGGGGACATTACAGTTATTACACAATACCTAAAATCAATAAACAAATTATATTATAAGCCTTTTTATTTATGTATTGTGGTGAATTCATGTTTCCAAGCTCTTTTGGACATGGCATATATCTCCAATATTATTGTGGTCTAGAGGATAACTAATCCTTTTGAAATGTGAAAAGTCCTAGAAATGAGTGTGATGACTATTTTTTAGCAGGTTGTGGCAGTGACTTGGTCAGCTCATCATCGTGACCCTCGTGAGCTGATGCAGGGTTTTGAGGGTCCCAGTTGGCAGACTTGCTATTTCTAGCAAGTCTGGACTTACTATTTTTAGTAAGTCTGTTTAGTCAGTTTCCCTTTCTGGCAAGGCAATATCGGCAGTGGTCAATTCTCTAGACGATATTTAGTTGTGCAGTTTCTTGGGCTGGGGACTTACTATTTATAGTAAGTCTACTTTTGGCAGTTGCCATTTTTGGCAGCGCAGTGATGAGCATGTTGGTCAGTCAGTATGGCAGGTGTTGCAGGAATTATCATCAGAATTATATTTGATAATTAATTGTATTAATTAATAACAATATGTTATTAATTAATAATAAGGCGATATTATAATAATAATAATACTTTATTATTATTATAATGATTTAGAAGTTTATATTATGAAGAGCAGTTAACTGATGATGGTTTTTGGAAACTATGGAGACCAAGGAATTATAAATACAGGCTCATTTGTGAAGTAAAGCATCGAATATTAATTATTGAAAATTGTTCTTGGGAATTGTCCTAATTATCTGAGCCCTAGCTGAAGGGCCAAATTAGTCGATTGAAGACAGATTCTTCTTCATCTAATCTTCAATCAATTGCTGCTGTATAATCGATTGCATCTTTCCTACGTGCTGATGTATACGTGGAAGTTATGAATTCTTCATCAAATACCATTGAACTGTGGCTCGCCAAAGGAGTCGATTCCAAGTGTTGAGAAATACAAGAGAGACAGCGAATTGTACCAAATGTGGGTGAACGTCTTGAATGTTATTGTGGAGACAGAGTGATTGTAATTACAACTCCATGCGATAAGGGAAGTAGCTGCCAAGGTCTGGATGTCATACTGTAGAAGTCGCGGCCAACATATGTAAACGCCACCACACAGTATCTGACGCCAAACAGGAAATCGTGGCCCATCTAGAGTCTGCCGTAACACAGGGTAGCGGCAAGGAGGCTGTGGCTTCATGTTTGGACACCAAACACTCCCAGCAGATGCTAGTAATCCCTGCGGGTAGTGTGCTATCATTTCGTGGAGACACTACTGTCAGCCACGGCAAGCAAATCAACAAAGGACGATGCAAATCAGGTTCTATTTTTATTTGACATTAGCAAATAAATGCTTCTACCTGCTGGGCGTTGTAATATTCTAAATTGAATTGAATCAATCCTCTTTCAGAAGTTTTTAGATATACATTTCGAATTCTTAGAATTCTTCAACATATGCATGTGTTAATTCCAAAAGTACAAGAAAGTGATGGGAATATGTAATGCTTTATGCATAAGAAGAGGTTGTGATTAATAAAACAAGAAGTTATATATACATGTATATTTCTAAATCTCTTTGCAAATCAATTGGGGAAATGCCACAATATCAAATGAACTTAGAGTTTGCAGTCGAACTTGTATGAAGAGATAGCCATACTCATTCATAAACATAAAAGGGTCAAGAGATGTTAGCTTAAAGGAATTAGTAACTTGGACAAAGGATTTGAATTATTTGAGAAATTGGGTAAGAGCTGAACAAGTTCCTTACAGTGATTGCCTGCCAATTGTTTGACAAAATGCCAAACACATGATTTGTACAGAAATTGGTAAAATTTAGATGGTTTATCGATGAGGCCAAGTCAGGCTCATTACAATGAGTCAAATACTAAGAAATATTTTTTTGGGACACCCTCTCTAGTGTAAAAAATTAAGAGAGCATTAAGATATGTGATGTGTCTATATCGACTATAGTTAAATGCAATTGGATAAATGTACTTGATGTATCAATTATGACAGCACTAGTAATTATAATATTCATTTGTAGGTGCTTTGTGCGCCGCCATGTCCATATTTTTGTATATTGTGGCTCTTTTGGCTTTAACTATTACTCTATATGTTATGTTCTCAATCCATCTATCTTTTGTTTTAAATCTATCTTAGAAGTACTGCAAAACATTTTTATAATCTTATTACATTTCAGTTTCTTGGGATATTTATCCCTTTTTTTTTATCGGTAAAGTTTTTTTTGATATTATTATTATTAATAATAAAAAGATAATTACATATCCATATTCCATCATGTTCGAGAAAAAAACCATGTGTACCCTGTTGGCTAAAATTTTTGCAAGTAACTAAGACTACAACTTGGCAAAATTGGAACTTTAGACAACAGTGTGTGAAATTTCTTTCTCGTCTCAGCAATAGGGGAGGCTCCCTTCTTACCGTAGGTGGATTCAACGGAAACTGAACTGAAATACAAACAATTCCTATTGCTACGATAATACCGGTGGCTTAAGGGCTGACTTAAGAACAACACTTAAGACAATAGTTTATTTATAATAAATAGAAAAAAATACAGGAACACAAAGTCTCCTGTACTTACTTGGAAAGATGATTCTGAAAATAGAATAGCCAGGAAAGCACAAAGTCTTTCACCGAATATCCTCTTTCTTAACAAAGACACTTATCACTAAAGCCCAAAGTCTTCAGCTTTAAGTTATTACAACCACTTCTATATATATTAATCCTTATTCGTGAAGCACAAAGTCTTCAAAAAACTTGAATTAAAGCGCTCAAATGATACACACAAGATAACTATCAATTGATTTGAGAAAGAATCAACAAATGCAACATAAGAATACACTCATTGATTTCCAGATTAACAACACAAAGTTTGTGAATCCTTGTTCCTTCTTTTCAATTCAATAACTTTGCACAATGAAACTCAAAGTTTTCAAACTACAAGAGATTCTAGTATAGCTTTCTTGCACACACCAAAAGATTAAAAATACAATAGGTCTCACTCCTTTATATAGGAAAAGAAGAGAGAGAAAGGTGGAGAAGAAAGGGGAAACCCTTAACCACCTTGACTTATTAAAAAATAAATTGACTTATTCAGTTTTGCAAGACCTAAAGCACCTGCAACCTGATTGTGTAAAGCGGCTATACAGGTGTATGATTTCCTGTATTTACAAAGTGCTTATGCCTTATATGCAACCTGTCATAAAAACTACATCTAGCCTATCAAAGCATAAGGAAAGAGGAAGTGCCCAAAACGCTTGAGAAGTGTCTTCAAAGAGTGGCAACAAACTCCTCGAACTTCTACAGAGACTCATATATAATTGCTAAATCTGGTTCACCTGTACGTTGTGCAATAATAGTTACCTTTCGGATTGTGTTTGCACCCTCAGAGATAACCAAATTACATTCTGTTAATTTGCTTTGTAGACAATTCAATGTAGTCTTGTAGCCTGTTAATATATCAATCATGCTGAAATCAAAATCATTCGCCTCAAGCTGTAGACGAATAACTCTTGTGAATTTTGTCAAAACATCTTCATCTTTGATTAATTCACCATTTTCAGCGATAATCTTGCATGTCAGTTTTTGAAAATGCTCACTAATCACACGCTCTTGATTATTAAGACAATCTATTGTTGCCTTGACCTTGACCACGAGCCCCTACATAACTTTTTTCCTTGTTGGTCATCAAGTGCAAACAATTATAATACATCCCCGCAGAAGAGATGATCTCACACTCACAGAATATCCCAATCAATTTCTGTCATGTTCCTCCAAACACTTGAATCTCCATCAAGAATCCCCAGTTGTTGGTTGAATGACGTAAAGAACTCATTCAATTTGACAATTATCTCCCTTTCATGCTCCAATATTCTGTAAGCATCACAAATTACTTGTTCACCTTGTGATTCTATGCGACTACACCAGTCATCAATAGCTTTGACCTTTTGTTTCATCCGATCAATATGCTCAGGAAATGATGTGGAAATAGGATCAACCCTCTGAGAGGAATTCTTCATGATTTCAATGGTCTCAAGAAGATGTGCATTTTCTTCTTTCAACCTATTCTTCTTCTCCCACAATTTGTCATTCCGCTGCATGAGCGAAGCAACTACATCCTGTGCATCTTGTTGACAACCTAGTCATGTTTGCTTACCAAGTTCAACCTTGGAGAACTTGTAGTCAGTGGATTGCTTTCCTCAATTGGTTTGGCAGTTATGGGCTCAGCTACTTCAACATATTTGATGTCATTCTCGTCCACTATGACTTTAGCAACTATTTTTCTTTTTTGTTCTTTGTAGTCTTTGCCTTGTTCACTATTCTGACATCAAAGTTCTGAGGTGAAATCTCCTCTTTCTTCCTGTTTTGTGTAGTAGAGCTCAACCACCATGGAGGTAAGGAGAAAGAAGATGAACTAGATGCTGACGTTGTTGCCAATGTAGTAACTGCCTCAAATTGTGCAACAGTAGCAACAATAAGAGGAGCTTCTATCTGAATGGCAGCTGGTGTAGGACTGCTCTGTGTAACCTCAGTCATGAATTGCTCAAACTCAATAGTAGTAGTATCCAACAATGTCAAAAGTGGAATAGACACGGAACAGAAAGTAGAATATGCGTCAAACACATTCTCAAAACTGCCATATTGGTCCTCCGGTGTGAATGTAGGAGCAACAAAGGAGATAGGCAAAGCAGGCATAATCCCAACCGGAACCACTGAAGAAACATGCACCGTGGAAAATGAGTCCATGTCTATATCTAGAGGAGAATCAGGACATTCATCAGACGCTGGTGCAGAATCCGGGAGCGCTGTCATGACTGATGTATCTATGGAATGAGGCTTCTCTAGAACAGGTTCCTTGGTGACAAGTTCCTGCATTTCATCTTCATTGGACCTGATGAGAATCCTTTCAGGCTCTGCAACCTTTATCTCTGGATCCCTAGCAGTGGCCTTGCCCCCTTTGATGGTGAGTTTTGGAAGTGATTGAGTTGGATCATTTGATGTGGCAGCACCATCTTTCCCTTTATCTCTGATCTCGGATCTTAACCCAATCAGATTAGCAGGATCAAAACCTTTACTCGGTTTGATATTTATGGTCTTAAGACCTCTTCTCTTTAGCCAAATATTTGTGTCTGCCAGAATAGACTGAAACTTGTCCCAAATGGACATACTTCACTTTAATGACCACGAAGGTGGTAGAATTGGTAGACTTTCCACATGATGTACATAACTTGTATCAAGAATCTCTCCGTCATCTTCGACCCCGTTAGTAATCTTTGCAGGGTTGAAGTCAACTATTTGCTTGATGGTTAATATGCAGTAGTCTAGCTTCCGGATATCCACCTCTGTGCGTAAGTCAATCCAAAGGTCCTCAAGGCGATGCACATGCACAAACTGCCACCTCATTTTGGCATTTAGGCCCCTTCAATCAAAACAACTCCTTGCCATGAACCTTTTGAGAGTGATCCTCTGAAATTCAAATTGCATGTTCTTCTCTTTTGGAACTGTATCTAAGGAGTACCCACCAATCTTGAGTAGATTTCGTGAAGAAATCCCCACTCCTGACCTATGTAATGTAGATTGATATGCTTGTACTGCTATAAGTTGCCTTGCCAACTCCATTAGAATGATCTTGTCAGTGGGATATCGCGGCAAGGTATATGGTTCACCTTGAAAATAACCAACTCTCAAGTACGTGAAGTTGGGGAATTGTAGGAAGAGACAACCATACTCATTTACTTTATTCCATGCTTCGTCTGAAACTCGCTTCTTAGGAAGCTCATTATCGAATAGACACATGTAATAGCCAACGAATGCATCTTGCACCCTCTTGTAATGCACTTGGCTGGATTTCAGAGGCAATTGATCATAGTACTCCCATACAGGCACAAGTGTCCTACCTTCTCTGGTGGACAAGAGGAATAGATTTTCTTTCGATAGAAGGAAACAAATCATCATGAGAGCTAGTCTCCAAACCAAATGATACCCTGTCCATATCCTGTGAATCCAAGGGAGTAGTGACAGAAACTGGCACACAACTCTCTAACAAATCCACTCCTGCTACCTCAGGACTCTCAACAGCCTGCTCTGTATCATCTGCCATCGTGCTAACCACTGGAGAACCTGATACCACAAAACTCTCTCTGTTGTCCTCTATTGATGCACTCACCTCCTCTGTGTCTACTGCATCTGTCTCAAGGATGGATGTAACTATGTCCCCAACACATCCAACACTGCCAACTGTGGAAGCTGACTCACCACCAACCACTACTATATGTAATTGAATTGGATCTATGGCTGGAATAGACTGAATCCGCTCCAACTCCACAGTCACCTCTCCTAACTGCAACTGCAACTCCTGAAGAGCCAACTGAGTGCTCTCTAAAGCCTTAGAAGTCACTGTGAGCTCTTGAGTAAGCTCCTCACCTCCTCCTCTTTGTCCATCATAGCGTCATATGTCGTATTCCCCCACTCAACTAGGTGATCTCGGTCGGCTACCAACTGTAGATAATCCTGTCTCAAAATCCTGACAGCCTCCCGCAAGTAATGAATCTCTGTCAGGGAAAGGTTACCACCGCCGTGCTCATCAGCCATTGGAGCACCCCAGCCATAAACAACCAACAACTGGCGAGCGACATCGAAATGCTCGAGAGTAGAAGTAATGTCTCTCTCACCGACTCTCAACTGGCTAGTCACATGATGACTCTGCACAACAAGTCTCCTAGGTACCATCTCAACTGTGGTGTTCACACTATGGAAGGAAGTTATATCCAACAAACTCCCCTCAAGATCACCGGAGCTCTGTGTACTATCATCCGAGCACAAATCTACAAACTGAGTACTAACATCGGACTCATCCTCATCTACCCCCAAGGAAGCTACTGCTGAATTTGACTCATCACAATCCTCAGCTACCTCGCAGTCCTCAAAAATAACACCATCATCCATGGTGCATAATCCCTAGTGGTATCTACAACATCCTCCACTATCATATTATCTACGACATAATCAACAAGCTCACATAAAGAACTGGTGTTTGGAAAATTAGACCCTATATTGCTGATACTGCTACCAACTAATGCAAGACTGCCATCAATGGCAGTAGACATGTCACCAGCCTGATCCGTGTCACTAATTATGGTAGGCTCAGGATGCTGAAACTCAGTACCACTATCTGCCAACAAGTCAGGCACATCCACATGTCCTTGTAAAGTATCTCCACCCTCAGGTGTGCAAATAGAACTAGTGGCTGGTTCACTAAGCACAGGAACATCACCAAAATCAGCAGCTACTAAAAACTCATCTTGGAGATCTTTGGATGTCTCACCTGTAAACAACTCACGTCTCTGTTCATATCTTCTCTGTGAAGAGGACCTATTGAACAAAGAAACCAAATAGCCTGCTGCCCTATTGATAGTTGCCGGATTTAAAAGTTGCGCATTTAATATTTCCAGTGTTTGTCTTCGTTTCTCCATATTGCTAACTAAGACATTTGTTTGCTTTCTTAACTCAGATAAACTGTCTAACTAGTTTCCATGTTTTCCAGATTTCCTGTATCTGTCCATGACTGCAATTAAAGCAAGAGTGCTGATCACTCTAGTCAAACAAGTAAGCCCACTAAATTCCACCCCACAGGATGGCAGGAAATTGCTTTGAGACCACTGTAAAGAGCCTGCCTGGCTCTAACCCTCAATTTGACTGCAAGAAATTCTAAAAGTCTGGAATTCTGATTTCTTTTAATTTTCCAGCAATACATATATAGTTTCTTGTGTTTTCCAAACAATTGAAATACATCACAAAACAACTTAACTCAAATAGCTATTCATATTCCATTCAAAATCTAAAATTCACCTTTCTAGTCTAACTGAAATGTCTTTGCAATATGTAACAATTACATTCATGAAAGGAAATCATTAAATTAAAATTAAAACCTGCACATGCTCTCCACATTTTCATTCTAAACTTGCTGCAGCTTGTATATATTGAATGGCAGCTGAAGTAGAATAAATGTAATTGATGCAAAGACCACGCCCAACAAAATAACGTGAGGCAAATACATACAGAGACGTCCAACACTCAACCGCTGATCTAAGGCAATGGTATTTGATAAATCGCGCCAAATTGAACAACAACGCTGGCTGTAATTACACACAATTCACCAGCATAATTCCGCTGATTCAAAGTGCCATAAACTTGCAAGGAAAAGCTACGCTTCCTGCTTGCAGAATTCTTCAAACCCTACTCACAAACTTCTGTACCAAATGCAAACAATAGATATCATCGAATGAATTGCTTTTTGCCCAAAGCATTGCTTTCATAATAAAACATATCTTCTCTCACACACTTTTCACTTACATAAAGACTTTACTTTATGTGTACATTTGAAATATAATAAACTATTATATTTCTTCCCACTTTAATGATGAAAAAGACCCTTTCATTAAAATAATAATATTCTGACACATAGGGTCCCTGATTTATGAGCTCAGGATTTAAAAATTCTCAACCCAGTTCCAACGAGCTATTACACTAAGTTGCCCAAAATACGATCCCAATAAAAATAGCAACCTTAGCCGATTTAATTAAATAATAATCATAATTCACCCGTCTTGCGAAAACAATTTAGAAAGTATCAGAATCAAAATCCGACAGCACATGAGTGATCTTGATGATGAAAAATGATGAATGAACCTGACGGGGTTGACTTACTAAAAATAGACGCTCCCTCCAAGAATCTTGGAGTCCAAACCGGAAGCTGGAAATACAATCTGAGAGCATCATATAACTCCTCTAAATCTGAGCTTCGTGGAACCAACTGTTGACTTACTATAAATAGTAAGTCCCTCAAAACAGGGCCACAACCCACAACAGGGTCCTTTAATCACCAGTATTAGCCTACAATGACCCAATGATAGGCTAAATCCACTAACTTCAATGCTCGCTCAAAATGGGGACATTACAGTCTTTCAATGCAAATCGGCTCTAGTTGTAAAAAACAAGTTGGCCCAGAAATCATAACTTGACATCTTTTAATTTTTTCTGAAGTTTTTGTAGAGTTGCAACAATTTGGAATGAAGCAACAAATTTTGTTTTCATTCTTTAATGAGTATTTCGGAGTTTTATAATTTCCTGGGTTTATCCAATTTTAAAAGTGAGTGATTGAATTTCATTTTCACTTTCAGTTTGGTGTGCCAGGGCCCAGAACTATGGAAATGGACTGCTATCATACTCAGATAATCCTAGGACATTTTTGTTTGGTACCAGCATTTTCTAACCCTACAGGAACAAGAAGATCAATTTCATACATTGCTCCAAGTGGAATAACATGTTTGCATGCTTCTAACTCATTTTATAACTGCTTCATAACTAACTATATCTGGGAAATTTCCTTAAGCGCCTTTCTAATTGTAATGCTGTATAGTACATCAATTCATGGTAAAGCTTTTCTTTGGACAGAGGGAATTCAGTTAAACATAGATAGAAATTCTGCTAATTCAGAATCTTGTCAGATTGCTATAGGATAACATGATTGTTGGATGACTTTGGGATGATTATTTGTTGAGCTGAGGAAGTTCAAGTGAGTATGACAGAGAGAATCTTCTCTATATGAGACAGACAACTTTTAGAGGTCATTATATTTTTCCAGCTTGAACTAGGCCTAAACTTGACAAAGGAACCTTGAACTGCATCTCAAGGATCATGAAAAACTTGGTTTGATTACATGATACTTGTCATTTTTCTTAAGGCAACTTATGCCTATTATTGTGCTTTTTTCAAATGCCAAGTTGTTCGACCCCTGATATTACTTCATGTTGGAAAAAGATGTAGATAATGTTTGTTCCCATTATGTTATTTTGCAAGTGCACAAAGTATTCTTGATGACCTTTACAATCCTATGTTGTTTTTAAATTTTTTAATAATACTTCAATTTTACTATATGGAGGTATTTTATCAGACTGATGTTTTCATTGCACTCACAACATAAGTTGGACATTTCAATTTTGATAAATCATGGTTCAGGTTCAGTGCAATGTATTTGAGGGTGCTGTTGGAGAGGTTGCCCTGACTGCAGGTGGTGGAAGAAGATTACTTCCAGGCTTTTCAAATACATATGAGGAGGTTGCCTTGGTAAATGATTTATCCGACATTAATGCTTATAAGTATTATCAGTGAATGTTTTCTTGAAGAATGGCAACCAGACCTTTCCTTTTGTTCAATTTCATTTAGTTTTTATTAGCAGCAAGTGATGATAAATAAATTATAATAAAGATTTCTTTTCAATATTTTATCACGCATGCTTTCAAGTCATGAAGGAATGGATTCCACGAGTCAAAAAATAAACTTTTATTTGGATATTTATCCCTTACGCATTTCGTTTTTTTACATTCTAGGTAGTTATTGTATACCTTTGTCCGCAATGTATCAGTTCTACGGTAATGATAATATATTGGCTATGTGGTATGAGTCATGACAAACAATGGTGTTAGATTTATCGATCTCTTGTATTTTATACAAGCAATCAGAACTTTATTTTTGTTCCACTTCATTCGGTTTTTGTGAGCAACAAGTGATGATAAATACATTATTATAATGATTTCTTTCCAGTATTTTATCATGTGTGCTTCCAAGCTATGATGTTTATCCTTTAAGCATTTCTCTTTTTACTTTTCATGGTTGTTATTGTATAGCTTTGTCCCTGATTTATCCGTTCTGATGTAATGATGATATATTGGCTGTGGTATGACAAACAATGGTATTACATTCATCGATCTATTGTATTTTGTACAACTTACAAGTGCACATAGGTGGCCAAATTGATGTTCTTTGCATGTTGATTATAGTGCTCTATAGTGTTACTTTTTTCTTAGAATGGAAAACAACCTAATTAATGGTAAGATAGAATTATATAAAACTTACTTGAAAGCTCCAGGTAGTGTTTGTAAAGAAAACTCTATGAAATGGTTTTGGAGTATCATTTGTTGGCTACTGCACTACTAGAGTGCAGCATTATAAATAATAACAGTTATAACAATGAACACACTAAATACCAGATGATAAATAGTGTTTTTAAAATGGTTTGGTGCTGGGAGGCCTAAAATCAACTTAAATTCCGTGGCGTAGACTTGCTTTTAAATGTCAATACGTATATTAATTGCTTATACGACTAGCAATTGTAATGTCCCCTTTTTGAGATGATATGGTTTATGTTTGGTTTATCCTATCATTGGTCCTCTGTGATGACGCTATTTTTAGCAGGTTGTGGCAGCGAATGGGTTAGCTCATCATCACGACCCTCGTGAGCTGATGCAGAGTTTTGAGGGTCCCAGTTGACGGACTTACTATTTTTAGTAAGTCAGTTGGTCAGTTTCCATTTCTGACAGGGCAGTACCGGCAGTGGTCAATTCTCCAGACGATAATCAGTTATTCAGTTTCTTGGACTGGGGACTTACTATTTATAGTAAGTCTATATTTGGCAGTTGCCATTTTTGGCAGGGCAGTGATGAGCTTGTTGGTCAGTCAGTATGGCAGGTGTTGTAGGAATTATCATCAGAATTACATTTGGTTATTGCTTGTGTTAATTAATAACAATATGTTATTAATTAATATTAAGACGATATTATAATAATAATAATACTTTATTATTATTATAATGTTTTGGAAGTTTATATTATAAAGAGCAGTTAATTGATGATGGTTTTTGGAAACTTTGGAGACCAGGGAGTTATAAATACAGGCTCATTTGTTAAGTAGATCATCTATTGAATATTGATTGTTTAATTTGTCCTTGGGAATTGTTCCTACTTTCTGTGCCCTAGCTGAAGGGTCAAATTAGTTGATTGAAGACTGATTCTTCTTCATCTAATCCACAATTGATTGCTATTGTATAATCAATTGCTTGTAATCGATTGCTGTTGTATAATCGATTGTTTCATTCTTCTTTCCTACTGTCTGCCTGTGGCTGGAAAGAATTATTACTGAATTTGTCTATGCACACTGAGGGTGCGAAGTAATTCTGGATATTAA
>MU224951.1:7422213-7440661 GCA_018584345.1 Thuja plicata
GGAAGAAGACAGGCAGCGGCTGATTGCTATAGCAATCATTGACAGCTCTTGCAATCAGCAAAAACCGTGGATGCTCCTCCTGCGTGACGTATTGATACAAGCCTGTGAAGTGGAAATGAGGTGCCGCGTGGGGCTGCCAAGCATCATCAATCGGTGGCAACAACAAATAGCGTGAACAATTGAATGGGAAAACTGATGTAAAATGGTATTCGTCAAATACACTCTTTCGTATTTGATTAAAATAGTTATGTAATTCAGAATAAATGAATAAACGTTCGTGAATACATTCTCCAGGAAGTCAATTAAATAGTTTAATTAAAATAATTGCTTATGCTGGCTGTGAAATATCGAATGGAAATTGAGTAATTTTATATAGAGGAGCTTCTTGTTGCAATTATACATGAATCAAGGTGAATTATAAGTAGAGCCGGGATTTGGACTCATGACAATATGCCTGCCAACTGTTTGACGAAATGTCAAAAGTATGATTTGCTTAGAAATTGATTAAAATTACATGGTTTGAAGATGAGGCCAAGTTAGGCTCTTCACATCCTCGTAGACCAAGTCAGTTGGTTAGAGGGTCTCAGTTGGCAGAACCGGAGGCCAATTCCCTTTCCAGAGGACAGAGAGTTCAGGGTTGCTATTCGTTTAGTTCAGTTTGACACACTTACTATTTATAGTAAGTGTTTATTTCAGGAAAGTCAGGATTCCTATCTTTAGCAGAGCGCCTGAACAGGTTTGGCAGTGTTGAGATTTGGCACCATTGGCTTGAGAAATTATTTGGAAAAGTACTCTTTATAGTAAATCAGTTTCGTGCAGTGCACGTGGATGTCGAGCACTTACAGTATATATCAAGATTTATAGTTGATTCCTTGGAGGAGTTTTTATAGCTTGTGTTCACGACTATTTTATTATTAATAAAGTCTTACTTTATTAACAATATATTAGAAAGGCCAATTATAAAATAATAAAGCGTTTGGGGCCAAGATATGTAATTAATGTCATTAATGAGTTGATTAAATATGTCGCCCATTTAATGATATATGCCAAAGTCAACGCCATAAGTAAAAAGAAAAAGCAAAAAATCAAATCAAGGGAGAGAAAGTATATAAAGGTCCCTCATGAAATCAATTACATTATGAATGATTGCTTTTTGACTTGGCTTGGAGTTTGTTCTTGGGAATTGGGAAGAAACTAGGGGTTGTACAATTCTTTGCATTGGAAGGCGACAATTCTTCAATGTTTTGGCAATTTGAGATGGTGAGAGATCTATTGAATTTTGCTTATTAATGATGGCTTCATTCAAGAGGCATAATTGGGCATGAATTTGACAGTATAAGAAGTTTATTACATCAGATTGAAGAAATACTTGAGAGAATTATTACTGGCAGCCAGCAATAAGAAATCGCTGCATTTTGTGACAGATAGTGAGGAGTTTTTGAGGCAGCCACCTCCTATCCCTAGTCATGTGAGTCTCCTAGGCATGGCGTTTGACATCTAGCATTCTTCGATCTGCACTTTGGTGTTTTGTTTTACCTTCAAATTGGGCAGCTAGTTGTTTATGATCAATGTATGGTGATTGGGAGGCATTTTGACAATTTTCCTATAGGCAATGTTGAATGTCTAGGTTCTTTTTTTGGTTGCAAGCTAATTTTCAGATTTTATATTGGATAATATTATGTAATGTGATTTGCAATTAATGGAACAAGTAAATTCTACAGGTGAATTGCTAGTGTTTATAATTGATTTTCATGTACTTGCTAGTTGTCTGCAAAACTCATAAAAAGTATAAAACTTCTAAAACAACAAAGAAATTCAAAACGTTGCAAAAATAGTCAAAAAACCGGTCAATTGCCAAAGTGACTAGAGATTGAGCCAACAAGGCTCATTATGGTGGTATCAGAGAAATTTCTTGCCATCCTATTAGGGTTTGATATAAAAAAAATCATTGAGCTCACATAGTTGATATTTGAGTGACCAACACTTTTGTTTGTTTGGGTATGGTAAAGTGGCATAGCTTAGAAAATCGTTAAGGACTTGCTCAAGTTTAACAAAGGTTAGGTTATGATTTGCAGCGTTATGGAGATTATCTTTTGAGGAAATCTAGGCACTCATCCACACCTACAAGTAAAGATTCAACACAGTAGTAAAATAAGGAAAATGTTGTGGAAGGGTCTACAAATGTTGGCAAGCAAGTTGGAAGTGTCAAAGACGAGGAATGTGTAGAGACATATAGTTCAGATCAACACAGTGGTGAGGTTCACTTTGTGAACAATCCTTTGTTTGAGACGGATGTTGCATTGTCTTACGACAATCCGCTATTTGAGATAGATGCTGATCACTCTTTTGAGGTAAGCAACCAAAAAGAATATGCAATTATGTGTGAAGAAGAGAAGAGGTATGATTCAGAAAATTTTATTCTTATACATAACTTGCATCTTGAGACCCATGAGTTACCTTTGGTTGAGAGGCCAGTAAATGCTCAAGTCTTAGACCACACACTTAGTGGATCAACCACTAATGTCTTTTCTACACATGAGATTGGGGAAGAGTTAGATCATTTCCTTGTCATGCGAGAGCAGCAAGGGGATGATACTCTATCGTCCCCATGTACCTGTCTGTATCCTTCACATTCCCCCAAGTCGGTCTTGCAGTTTTGAGGGTGCTGTTTGGTTTCACATCAACAACCTAAGAGGGGCGATTACTTGTTATTCAACACCTATGGGGGGCATTCAACACATCCGGGACAGTTCAGCGGAGGTTGGAGATAGTTGTGTTGCTGATACCTTCACTGATTTGTATCTCCACATAGCCGATGAATGTAGGTTCAGTTTGCTTTGGAACCTGAGTGATGAGAGGGTTAGCACTGTAGTTTGTGCAGGTACTATGGATTGGCTGCACCACTTTTGGCATGGTGAAGTTGAAATCAGAGTTGAGTAGCAGAAGTCGGAGGATGTCCTTCTTGGCAGGATTCTACTTAGAGTTTGGGATCTTTCCAGTGCATCAAGATTTCAGACAGGGCTTGCAGAGGAGTTTTTGGGTGTGTACATGGTGCCAAGTACGTATGGTTTTACTTTTGACCCTCATTCGCATGAGCTCCTTCAGATGCACAGTTCAATGGCACATGTGCTAGATAGCGTGCATGACAGTTCACCTTGCATAATTTTTGGATGTAAACTTTTTCAGCCTTCCGAGTTGCTTCCCTTTGAGTTGTTTCCTCTTGTGACACCAGTGGTTGGTATTGATTTGGTTCGGCAGGTACTATCAGCTATTTTGGTGTTGGTGTTACACGAGCTAGTTGGTATCATTAGGGACAATACACAGTTCAACCCTTGGGATCCGGGTGGACTACTGTGTTATTTTGTTTCTGAGATTGTTTGGGGACAAGAAATTTCAGGGAGGGTGGACTGTAATGTCCCCTTTTTGAGATGATATGGTTTATGTTTGGTTTAGCCTATCATTGGCCCTCGTACGCTAAGTCAGTCGGTTAGAGGGTCTCAGTTGGTTGAACCGGAAGCCAATTCCCTTTCTAGAGGACAGGAGAGTTCAGTGTTTCTCTTCATTTGGTTCAGTTTGGCACACTTACTATTTATAGTAAGTGTTTATTTCAGGAAAGTCAGGATTCCTATCATTAGCAGAGTGCTTGAACGGGTTTGTGGCAATGTTGAGATTTGGCAGCATTGGCTTGAGCAATTATTCAGAGACTTACTATTTATAGTAAGTCAGTTTCGCTAGTTACTATTTTTGGCAAGGCACTGTGATGTCGGGCACTTGTAGTATATATCAAGATTTATAGTTGATTTCTTGGAGGAGTTTTTGTAGCTTGTGTTCACGATTATATTATTATTAATAAAGTCTTACTTTATTAATAATATATTATAAAGGCCAATTATAAAATAATAAAGTGTTTGGGGCCAAGACATGTAATTAATGTCAATATTGAGTAGATTAAATATGGCGCCCATTTAATGATATATGCCAAAGTCAATGCCATATGTAAAAAGCAAATATATTTTAATGTGAAAAGCAAAAGAAAAAATTGAATCAAGGGAGAAAGTATATAAAGGTGCCTCATTAAATCGATTTCATTACGAATGATTGCTTTTTGACTTGGTTTCTTGGGAATTGGGAAGAAACTAGGGTTTCGACAATTCTTTGCATTGGAGGGCGACAATTCTTTGCATTGGAGGGCGACAATTTTGTTAGAATGAGTAAATTAATTATGATGTAGATAGGTCTGTCGGCACAGACCAGACTGCCAACCAAGCACTGTCCAACATAATACAAACCACCATCCATTCACCTGCCACCATCAATTCTACAGCTAACTCTAAACGGTAATGGGCTTAGCATTTAATGTATATCAATGTATAAATTAATAGAGAAAGACCTGTATTCAAGAGTGCTCCTTTGTGAGTATCTCCTCCAGTCCATGTTTTTAAAAAATTCTTCAGTATTCTAGCAATTTGAGATGGTGGGAGATCTATCAAATTTTGCTTATCAGTGATGACTTCATTCAGGAACCATCATTGGGCTTGAATTTGACAGCATCAGGAGTTTATTTCATCAGATTGAAGAAATACTTCAAAGAATTATTACCGGCAGCCAACAATAACAAATCACTGCATTTTGTGACAAATTGTGAGGATTTTTTGAGGCAGCCGCCTCCTATCCCTAGCCATGTGAGTCTCCCAGGTATGGCGTTCAACATCTAGCATTGTTCAATCTGCACTTTGGTGTGTTGTCCTCAATTTTTTAGTCACAAAATTGGACAACCCTATGCAATTTTCTCATAAATTCGTAGGCAAAATTCTCTAAGTTTGGTGTTCGTAATGGTCTTTTACACAGGCAATTAGTTATCCCTTGAATTGTCCTAAGTCTTACGTCTTTCGAATACCATTTTTGAAGGTTTCCGTTGATTTTTTCTATGTCTTTCTTGCTATGACGCGTTTCTTTCCCCTGATTGTAGGTACTCGATTTTTGGTAACTTTCGAGTCTTTGTTCAATTTTTGGTAACTTTTGAGTCCTTGTTCGATTTTTCTTGATTGTATTGTTTGTTTTCAATTTTTTTTTCGTCCTAGATTTGTTGCTTTTCGAATTCTGCTTGTTTCGAGCTATCCTAGGCCTAAAACGGAGCTATATTTTAAGAGATAATGAGGAATTAAGTAACTTGCGAGTAAGGTTTTTAAGCCTGACTGCAAGTCTTTATTTCTTGTTTAAAAGCTTGCGATGTGGAAACAAAAGTCCACCAAGGCTTCTTAAGTCATGTCAAGTGGGATTTTTGTTGGTCATTACATATCATCTTGGGTGTCATTTACTTGCAATATGGAATTAAAACTCCATCATTTCATATTTGCAAGGGAATATGTGAAGTTTAATGAGATTATAATGCTTTGGTGGGCTTTTTAAGCTTCATTACATGCCTTCTTTTTAAAGTTGAATTGCTTGTAAAGGTGCATGAGAAACCTGTCTTTGGATTAAAAGAGTGTTTTTAATAAACTTACACTTGCAAGTGGACTTTTTAAGCTTGTTTGTAAGTGCTATTTTGGTTTTTAAGGAAAACATTTTAAATTTGTAAAAAATGATTCAAAATCCCGTCATAGTAAAAAGGGTATATTTTTAACATGAGAAACATATTGCAAAGACATGAAAAGCCCATTTATTAGACAAGGTGGTAGTTTTGAACATGTAATGACGCTCTAAAAGTCCATTTTTAAAACAAAGCAATGATTTTAGGCATGTAACATCAACCAAAAAGTTCATGCCTGCTGTTTTTAAGTGTCTTTGATTTGCATTTCGAGCTTAAAAGCCCGTCCTAGAGAACAAATCATTCCAGCAGTTGTAACGTGCCTCAAAAAGTCCATCCATGACATTTGGAAAGTATTTGATGATCATTTGCAGCAATTTAAAACTTGCAACGCTGGTTATAAAGCTCCCCTGAGGCATTATATGCTTAGAGTTTTAATAAAAACACTCCCAATACTTTCGTTGTGGTTGTAAAAGCCCGTCTAGGGCATTCCAATCGGTTTTTATAAAGTAGAGGCTATTTTAAACTTGCAGCGTCAACCACAAAACCCGTCTAGGGCATTGTACCCAGTTTTTGGAGAACTCATTTTCAGCTTGCAATGATGAATGCAAAACCCGTCTAGGGCATTGGACGCGGTTTTTGGAGAACTCATTTCAAACTTGTAACAGGACTTCCAAAGTCCATCCAAAGGCAAAGACAAATGAATGACAATTGATTTGCATCTTGTTTTGATCTTTCTAAATCGCGTGCTTCCTCTATAGGCACCGCTTTTGACATCCTTTACATGTTGGTTTGCAATCATTAGCTGGAAACCCGTTGTTGGTGTTGAACAAGTCCAAAGAGCTTGCTATTCTCAAGCAATTTGATTCTCTTTCATGGCCATTTGTCAAGGATTGTTCATGGAATGAATATGCATTGATTGAAGGAGGATTTAGTCAAGTTTGGTTGTCTATTTAGCCTAGATTTCGGGATCTTTTCCCAAATTCGAACCAGCAAAGATTTGAAGTTTTTGTTCAAAGTTCAAGCATCTTTTTCTTCACATTTTGGTTCTTAGCAAGAGAAATAATGCAATTTAAACAATACATGTTCTTCCCAAATGATGCACGTTGCAATGTAAGTTCTTCCCACAAAGAGAAAACTTCAAGAATGCATAATTTCCCCACTTGCAAACATAATTAAAAATCCTGTTTGCAAGTTTATCCTGCCAAAAAGAGCTAAGTGTTTCTCCTACTTGTAATTGAGATTAAAAACCCCACGTGTAAGTGTTTTCCAAACACATTTGAAAGTCTCTTTCCAACCTGCAATTGGACTTAAAAAACCCTTCTGCAGGTAGCAAACCTTCCCAAAATGATTTGTAATTGGAATTAAAAAACCAATTATAAGTAAGAAGCACCCCCATTTGTATATATACGCACTTGCATCTCATTTCCGTACCATATACTTGCATTTCATCCACCTGCAGTGTCCCAAAAAAACCCCCTTTTCACCTTTTCTTCCATTTAAAAGGCTGATTTCATCCACTTTCTTCCATCTTTTATTGCTCAAAGGCTTTCTAGTCATATCTAAAAGAAAGTTCTACGACTTCTCCTGTTTTCTCATATGATCTACCCGATCAATAGATCATGACATTGGTCTTATTTTGCAGACAGATTCCAAGACCAAAGAGTGATACAAGGCAGGAACAATCACATGATGGAGCCTACCAGGAGGTGAAAAAGTGATGACAACATAGAATGCTTTCAAGGCAGAGATGGAACGAAACATGAAACGATGCTTTCCCAGTACAACCATTATAATACAAAATAAGATGCAAGTTTCTATTCCAGTTGGAGATGCTTTCACTATACCTGAACACATCAATCATGGAGCATCTTGTAGCAGCATGAAGACTGAGAAAGGATGATGTAGTAGAAGTTGTGTCTTGTCAGACACTTAGTTTATTTTCATCATGCATTTTGTGATTTTATTATTGACAAATTACATGTAATTGGGAATAAGTTGTAATTACGGGGGAATTTTCACCTGTAAAGTGATTGCATGTAACCCAACTACAGGTCAAGTTAGTTAGGACCTACAGTTTGAATAAGTGAAGGTTAGTTAGGACCTGCAGTTTGAATAAGTCAAAGTTAGTCAGGGAATTAGTCCCTCACCTATATATAGGAGGGAGCTTCATTGTAATTTTGGATCTTTTGGCAGTGCAAGAAAACAATGCCAGTTTGTATATGCACTCTAAGACTTTGAGCTTAGATGTAAATTGAATTTCTTTCAACAAAAGAGGTAGGTTGTTTTGAGACTTTGTGCCAATCCAAACTGTTATGTGATGACATTTTCTTGAGGTGATTGTGAGTTTTGTGCTTTGTTCAAGAGGGATTTGAACTTAATCTTGCAGACTTTGAGCTGCATATTGCGTTTAGAGTTATAGTTCAATTTGAGTTTTTGGAGGCTTCGTGCTACAGAAGGTCAAATTGATATAGTTGATAGTGGCTTCAGATACTTAAGGCTGAAAGACTTTGTGCTTTAGTGTTAAGTACTTTTATTTAAAATTAGTGAATATTCGGTAATAGACTTTGTGCCTTACCGTTAGTTTTGATTATTAAATCTTCATTCGGGATAAGTGCAGAAGACTTAAGGTTTCTGTAACTGTTCCAACCATATAAAAGTAGATTGGTGTCTTATGCGTTGTTCTTATGTCAACTCACAAACCATCGATATTATTGTAGCAACAAGTACTTTTTATTAAGTTTTAGTGCTGTTCGAAAGTTGTTTGTAAAATCATTCCTGAAAAAAGAGGAATAGATTAAGAGAATTGCCCTATTTTGTAATTTCCAGTTAAGTCCTTGTTGGAGCCACCTACGGTAAGAAGGAAGCCTCCCCTATTGCTGAGAGGGGAGAGTAATCTCACTTGACGTTTCCTAAAGTTACAACTTTGTAAGTTGTGGTCACAACGACTTACAAAACCTTTAGCCAACATGGTATTTTGTTTTACCTTCAAATTGGGCGGCTAGTTGTTTATGATCAATGTATGGTGATTGGGAGGCATTTTGACAAATTTCCTATAGGTAGCCTTGAATGTCTAGGATCTTTTTTGGTTGCAAGTTAATTTTCATATTTTATATTGGATAATGTTATTTAATGTGATTTGCAATTAATGGAACAAGTAAATTCTATTGGTGAATTGCTAGTTTTTAGAATTGATTTTAATGTACTTGCCAGTTGTCTGCAAAACTCATAAAAAACATAAAACTTCAAAAACAACAAATGAAATTCAAAACATTGCAAAAACAGTCAAAAATCGGTCAATTGCCAGAGTGACTAGAGAGTGAGCCAGCAAGGCTCATTACAATGATAGCCGAACATGAGAACCTACATCACTATCTAATGCTCACAATACAGAACAAGTCAGCTATGACAAAGTATCATTAATTCAATTGTTTAGACTGCATTATCCTCTCTTTTAGACAAGTGGGAGTCTCTTTTAACAACCCTAGTAACAAACAGTTTAATCTGCAAGAAGTTACAGGTGGGGAAGAAGACATCCTTGGAACTTTGACATGTGGTGAACTGGATAACAAATCTTTTGTAATATGTGATTAGAAGCTCCCTCTCATTATGTGATACAATTTCCAACAATTTACTCTATGAAGCAAATTAGGGAAGAGGGGGTGTAAAGATGTTATTATAACAACAATTGTGTAGATTTCTAGTTGGGACATTGCCATTTTTACCAATCCAAACTTTGCATGGACACTTTCTCCCTACTCAGTGTAATGTCCCTAATATTATTAAATAATTTCATAATCTTGTGTGTATGGTACCGAAAATTAATATTATTATCTCTTGGGCCCTTTTTTATTTTATTGTCGGTAATTTTTTGGCCGTGTCAGCACATTTGTAATCCTTTGGGAAGTTTCCCGGAGCCATATATAAGGTCGGGTTAGTTATTGTTGTAGGTATGTGAATTTAATATTTTCTTGGTATGTGCGAATTCCTGTTGGAGTTCAGTTGTCTGCCATTTCGGAGGTGAAAGATCCTCACTACTTGGTATCTACAGTTTCGGTGGGAGTAACTCCTCACCCCATTCTGCTCTTGGTCCGAAATTGTTGTATTGAAGATCTATTTAAAGTGTTATCATTATTGTGTTTTGTGGATCTGTGAAGTCTTCATTGAGGACAGTCTCTTGATTAAATATATATATATATTCCAGATCTCTTATCTTGTGTGTTCAAGGAATAAACTGTGTCCGGATTAATATATTGGCAAAGTCTCTGTGTGTGCAAGTGAAACTACCTGGTGGGTTGTTGTAGTGGGTCGTACATGTGCGACAACATAAGGGGACCGTACGGAGGAAGCATACAGGACATTGCACCAACCGTACGAAGTGTTGGCCGTACAGGAAAGTCATAGTCGTATTGAAGACACCGTACGACGACAATATCTTATTGTACTGGTAGGGGATTAGTGTATAGAAAGAAGGTTGTACAGACCTCACATAAATGTGAGGGTCGTACAGGATCTACTAGACCGTACACAATTTGAAAGGAGCTCTACGGGGTTTGTTAAGACCTTACGGAAGCTTAGAAGGGCTGTGTGGGGGTTGTTTGACCGTACGTAGGCCGTACAGAGGCAGTTATACTATACGTGGGACATTACAATGGTATTAGAGCTGGTGATTCTGCTAGCCTGTCAAGTAGTGGATGCGGAAGGAGCTCGTAGTATACACCAGAAGGAGATATCATTCTGTGGACAGAATGGGGGAACCACAGGACCTTGTCGCTAAAGTCATGACACTATTGAGGGAGCTAACTAGAAGTCAAGCTCAGCTCAACAAAACAATGGTCAGAGGGGAACAGCGACAAAAGCTCATGGAGGATACATTGCGACAATTGGCCTTAGGTAGAACAAATGGAGATCACAATGGATAAAGCGATAATTCGGTCGCTGGAAGGTCGAATCCACAGTGCTCACATTCCCGACAGTTGATGCCGACATTTCCCCAGAGAACAAAAGCACCTTGCGGGGGAGCAAGAGCCCACTTTCCAGGAGTTGCAAGAGCAGTTGAATCAAGACTAAAGGAATGCGAGTCTTGAGGGAGATATATCCTTCAAGGATTATGTTGAGCTCTTGATGAAATACTCAGGAAACAAAAGTTGTGGCTACTACAACAATATCAAATTGAAGGTTGGAAAGATTCATTTGTCATCGTTTAATGGGACTGGAGCAACATCGACACGAGCATGGGTACAAAAAGCAAATACCTACTTCCAGCTTAACCCGATGCCTAAAGATGAAGCCCTCAAATTTGCTGCGCTTCGCTTGGAAGGAATTGAACACGAATGGTGGCATCATGGTGGAATGGTCAACCTTGGCCACGATTAAGTAACCTCATATGTCAAGTTCATGGAGAGGCTTATAGACCATTTCGACGAGAAGGATCCAAAACTCAGTTTTAAGTAGTTGGCGCAACTGAAGCAATTTGGATCAGTAAGCAGTTACATCACAAAATTCCAGAGGTTGTCTGTGCTAGTAACAGACGCCTCAGAGAGGCGATTAATTATGTTATTCATGGATGGGCCGATGGAACCCCTGAAGGGTTGGGTGAAAAGGTTCAACCCCAATACACTCACTGAAGCAATTAAGAAGGTAGGTGACATGGCAACATCCTCTTCTTCTTCTGCCTTGAGTTACTCGCATCCCTAGCTACCCCTCGCATCGAAGGAGAAAGACAAAAAACCCCATCTGAAGAAGCCATCATTGGATGAGGCCACTAGACAAGAGCTCGGGAGGAGGAAACTCTGTTTTACCTACACGGAGCCGTGGGAACCAAGGCACTGATGCTTAGGCAAAGGGAAGATCCATTACATTTAGGTGATGTCTGACGACGAGGAAGAGAATGAGAATTATGAGCGACCAAAAGAGGAGTGTACCCAAGAAATAAATTGTGTAGAGAATTTCTACACTGGTACAGAGGGGAGGTGTCATTGTCGCACTAGCAGGCACCCCAAGGTGCAGTGTGTTCCGGGTATGTGGTACACTCCAGGGACATTGGGTCATAGTTATGCTCGACAGTGGGCCCTCACTCAACTTCAACTCATCACTCTTCACTCGAAGAGGTTTGTGTACAAAAGAACATGAAGGGTTCGAAGGCAAGGTGGCAGGAGGAAATCTCTTGTCATGCACTCATTTGGCTCTGCAACTAAGCATCACCATGGGAAACTACATGGTAACAAATGATTTCTTTGTGGTAGATCTAGATGACACGGAAGTCATACTGGGAATTTAGTGGATGGAGACCCTCGACTAGTATACACAGAGCTTCAAAAGGAAGGAATTCTCATTAGAAGTGGATGGTAAGACGGTAGTTCTAAGAGGAATGTGGAATGGTGGCCCAAGGGAGATTTCAGCCAAACAAATGGAAGCTATTTATAGGCATAATGTTGTCTGGGCGGTAAACTGCTTGGTGTCGATAGAACCTGTAAAGGGGCAACAAACTTACTACCAGGATGAGGAGCTTTAGGCGGTATTGGATAAACACAGTTTGGTCTTCGCTGATATTCCACTCGACATACCCCCGCGTCGTGGTTTCAAGCACACCATTGAGTTGGAGAAGGAAGCCAAACCTGTCATTACCACGCCCTACCGCCATCCCAAGAAGTTCAAGGATGAGATAGAAAAGACTATCCAGGAACTCCTCGACAAGGGATGGATCAGGCCCAACTCTAGTCCCTTTGCGTCGTCAGTAGTGCTAGTAAAGAAGGATGGATCCCTCAGGATGTGCGTGGATTACTGAGCGTTGAACAAAAAGACTATAAAAAATAGGTACCCCATCCCCAGGATTGACGTGTTGTTGGACGAAATACACGACACGGTCTATTTCTCCAAAATAGATCTCTGCTCCGGCTAGCATCAAATCCACATAACGTGGAGAAGACAACCTTCCGATGCCATTACGGACACTATGAGTTCTTGGTCCTGCCGTTTTGGTTGACCAATGCTTTGACCAATGCTCTGACCACCTTCCAGTCTTGCATGAACCACACTTCAACAAGCAACTGTGCAAGTTCCTGTTGGTGTTCTTCGATGACATACTCATCCACAGCAAGACGTGGGAGGAACATTTGAGGCATTTCGACAAAGCGTTGGAGATCACAGACCCACAATCATTGTTTTCCAAGAGGTCCAAATGTGAGTTTTGAATGATGGAGATATTGTACTTGGGACACATCATTAGTGCCTGAGGGGTTTAGGTACACTAGGAGAAGATTCAAGCTATTTTGGACTAGCCGCCTCCCAAGACTCTCTCGGAGCTGGGTGGATTCTTCGGATTGTGCAGTTATTACAAAAGGTTTGTGATGGGATTTTCACAGCTCGGTGCACCCCTGACAGATATGACAAAGAAGGGATCTTTCCGTCTGGATGAGTAGGCGCAACACACCTTCGACAAGTTGAAGGAAGTCATGAGTTCCTGTCTAGTTCTGACACTACCAGACTTCACTCGCCCCTTCATCCGGGAATGTGACGCATGGGGGAAGGCATTGGAGTGGTGTTAATGCAGGACTGTCACCCCATCGCGTTCGAAAGTTGGAAGCTCTCGGGAGCAGAGCGGTTGTATTCCATTTATGACAAGGAGATACTCGCCATCATGCACGCACTGACGAAGTTTCGGCAGTACCTTGTTGGAGCCAAATTTGTTGTGCAGATAGACAACCTGAGATATTTCTTGGAGCAGAAGGATTTTATCGAACAACAGAAATGGGTGAGCAAAATCCAAGCATATGATTTTGATATTGAGTATGTGAAGGTCAAGAATAATGTAGTCGTTGACGCCTTGTGAAGAAGACCTGCCATATGTTCACTGTCACAGATCTCGGCAGATTGGAAGGCACATCTGTTGGTTGAGTACTCCAAGAATACATTTGCATGACATTTGTTGGATGGTCAAGTGCAAGATGATAAGTACAAGGTGGTTGATGACATCATTTACTACAAGGGCAGAATCTATTTGGTACTCGAATCCAAGATGGAGAGAATTCTAAAAGAAATGCATGACTCACCCTTGGCCGGACACCTGGGATACCTAAAGACCTACAGACAAATCCGGGAAAGGTTCTTTTGGAAGGGCCTTTAGAATGAGGTATTGCAGTACGTGCGGGAATGCTCCACTTGCTAGTAGAACAGATTTAAGCACAGCTTACCTGTGGGACTACTTCAGCCGTTGCCAATCCCCGACTAGAAGTGGGATAGCATCTCGATGGACTTCATCATGGGGCTTCCCAAAGTGCAAGGAAGGGATTGCATCTTTGTTGTGGTGGATCGTTTAACCAAATATTCACACTTCTTTGCCATTTCTGCTGGATGTCAGGCAACTCAAGTGGCCGAGTTGTTTTTCCAGGAGGTGTTCTGCTTGCATGGTCTTCTGCGGAACATAGTCAGTGGCAGGACCAGAGTTGTCCCCGAGCATGAGCTATCACCCACAGTTGGATGGTCAGATGGAGATCATGAATATGTGGTGGAGGGTTACCTCAAGAACTATGTTTCAGCACAACAAAAGTCGTGGGTCCGTTGGTTGCATTTAGGAGAGCACTGTTACAACACTACCTATCACATGTCAATAGGTATGACACCCTTCAAAGCCCTCTATGTGTATGAGCCTTTGTCATTTCTAGATTTAGGATTAGGTGACAGTCGTGCACCGAGGGCCAAGGATTGGCTGCAGGAAAGTTTGGATATCTTAAGATCTCTCAAGGACAACCTACAGAGGGCTTAGAACCAGCAGAAGATGTATGCCGACCAACACAGGGTTGAGCAGATTTTTGAGGTGGGCGATCTGGTATACCTCCGACTTCAACCATACAGACAATCCTCCCTGAAGAAATGTGGTACGGAGAAGTTGAAGCTGCGCTTCTATGGACCCTACAGAGTGGTTCGGAGGGTGGGCGAAGTTGCCTACGAGTTGGAACTTCCTGAGGGGAGTCAGATTCACAATGTTTTCTTGTGTTGTGCCTAAAGAAGGCCGTCAGGCAGCCTGTCACAGTGTCGAAGGAACTGCCACCCATTGACGAAGAGGGGAAACTAATTCTAGAACTGACTGAGATCGTTGACGTCAGAGAGAAGCTGAGGTCGTGCACCATCAAGGAATTCCTAGTGTGATGGAAGGAACCGCCAATCGAGGATGCCACCTGGGAAGGCGAACAAATTCTGGAGTATCCGAGTTTGCGATTGCTTGAGGGCAAGGAATTCTTGCGACGAGAGGACTGTAATGTTCCTGATATTATTAAATAATTTAATAATCTTCTGTTTATGGCCCCAAAAATTAATATTATCATCTCTCAGGCCCTTTTTTATTTTAATATCGGTAATGTTTTGGCTGTGTCGGCACATTTGTAATCCTTTGGGAAGTTTCCTAGAGCCATATATAAGGTCGGGTTAGTTATTGTTGTAGGTATGTGAATTTGGTATTTTCTTTGTATGTGCGAATTCCCGTTGGAGTTCAGTTGTCTGCCATTTCGTAGGTGAAAGATCCTCCCTACTTGGTATCTGCAGTTTCGGTGGGTGTAACTCCTCAACCCATTCTACTCTTGGTCCGAAATTGTTGTATTGAAGATCTATTTGAAGTGCTATCATTATTGAATTCTGTGGATCTGTGAAGTCTTCATTGAGGACAATCTCTTGATATATATATATATATTCCAGATCTCTTATCTTGTATGTTCAAGGAATAAACTATGTGTTCGACTTAATATATTGGCGAAGTCTCTGTGTATGCAAGAGAAATTACCTGGTGGGTTGCTGTAGTGGGCCATACCTGTACGACAACATAAGGGGACTATACAAAGGAAGCATACAAGACATTGCACCAACTGTACGAAGTGCTAGCCGTATGGGAAAGTCACACAGGCAGTTAGCCGTACGGAAGACACTGTACGAAGACGATATCTTACCGTACAGGTAGGGGATTACCGTACGGAAAGGTCGTATAGACCTCACACAAGTGTAAGAGGGTCGTACAGGGTCTGCTAGATTGTACGCAAGTTGAAAGGACTCGTATGGGGTTTGTTAAGACCATATGAAATCTTAGAAGGGTTGTGTGGGAGCTGTTTGACTGTACGCAGGTTGTATGGAGGTGGTTATACGGTACGTGGGACATTACATTTAGTGTAATAGTGTATCTCAGAGTTCCCAAGGCAGATCTTGGGGGGTTGCAACTAAATGACATCATCTGCTGTTCTGCCACCATGATCACTGCTTCGTCTACAACCATGGAAAGTATAACTTTAATACAAATTTCTTTGCAAGAAGCCACACCATTCCCTTGTGCTTTACATAATTGCCAAGTTGCAGAAAAATGCCCTACATCTTTACCTGAACAGGAGCAACCAACCATGACCTCAAGATGTCCATTATGATTTGCAATAATGTGGTCTTGGTACCAAGCTATTGATAATAATTTCTGAATTGCTAATCCAGCTCCTGTCAAGGCTTTCATGTTTTCAAATAGAGGCACAATACAGTAGATGGTGCGAGGACAAGGTCTTCCCAGCTCTCCACTTACTGTTGGATGTGCATCTTTTTTGAGTAGCTCAACAACAAGAATATCATTGTATCTTTGAGGCGATTGAATTATCATATAGTCTAGGATATTTACTCCCTAATTTTGCAGCCACACAAAATTTATCTAAAACCCCCCTCGCATCATAGAAAACATCAATAATTCGAGGAGCAAGAGGTCTCTTGCCTTTGCATTCGAGTACGAGGAATTCGAGCTTCTTTTCTTCATCCCATTTATTGTATGTATTCATAACAATAGGCTTGGTAATGGCATCCAATGTTTCCTAGTGTTTACCAAATTCCTTGTGCAAGTCAAGTTTCATTAATATAATTCCAAAAGTTGCTTCTCATCAAATAAGGTCTGCAAGGTGTCCCCTGGCTAAGATATTAGACAATTGTGCTAGTGTTTCATATATGGAATTTTGCAGCAGCCCTGTACAGTTTACTTTCTATATCCATAGTCACAGGGCATACAACCAAGCACCCATTAGAATATGTCACAAATTACAGGAATGAAAGTGTAAGGTAACAACAGATATCCTGCATGGTTGAGCGCACTACTATTGTCAAATCGAGGAAATATGACAGTGCTTAAAGACCCATGTGTGGTGTTATTAATCAATTTAGACAATCTCCACCACACAGTTGACTTCAAAGTTGAATGCTTGGCAAGTTCACAGTTTGTTTCCCTGACAGTTTGGTAGTAGGTCGCTTAATGGTAGTTTGCATGGGGTCCTTGATGGTAGGTTGCTCAACAGTGGGGTCCTTGATGACAACTTCCTAAAAAATAGTTGTGATTTTAACCCATTTTACTTTCATATTCATTATCTTTTTGCTTATTATTTCTTTTTCATCTTTGAATAATTATAGTATCCTTATTATTTGTTTATTCAAACAATATTTATCGTACCTTCATTATTTCACATCTCATTAGTTGTGCCTTCATTTCTCTTCTTTTGGTTAGTCACTTTGATGATGATCATATTTATGACCTCCAGTCTCAAGTAGTAAACTTTCAATTTACAACCATCCTAATTTTTCAACATAATAGCTCCATTATCCCTAATACTGTAAATTTTTAAATGGCCCAAGCCATATTAGTTCAAAATTTTCTCATTTAATGTTTTGCTTGTTGCTTTGCTTGAATATAAGCTCTTTGATGCTGAAAGTTCATTTTTTGGTAGTGCTTATTGTGCCAATAGTTTTGTTTTATTTGTGTGACCTCTGTAGCCCACTATGTTGCTAGCCGTCCCAATACCCACTTGTTGGCATCATGCTGCAAGGCTGGCAACCAAATCTCCACTTGAAAGCATATGACCCAAATTTACCTTTGACCATAGGGGGCTTCTTGTATTTCATGTTGTGGGCATGTCCAATGCATATGTTTCCATCTAATTTGACATTACTACCTATATATTTTGTGAATTGTGGAGGATGCACTTGATGAGCGCATTTTGTGTAGTCACCTTGTTCCTTAATATCTATATCTATACAAAGTCACAACTAGGTTGGAAGATATAATATTTTGTTTGCCAATGGAAGAGATCTCTTAGAGAGTTAATTTTATCATCAGAATAGGCTTGTAATGTCCCATTCTGGGGCCTAGTTAGCTGATGTAACTGTTGACTTATTCTTGAGTTCCTCCTATATGCTAATTGGTAGTGGTTAGGGGTCTCCAATGATCTTAACAAGCTCAGATTCGGTTTTACAGATTTTCTTGGTGGTGTAAAGTTCAATGGATGTCTTGCATTTATAATGAAACTTTTTGAAGCATTTTTTGCATCCTGGGTTGCTCTCCAGATTTCCTGGAGAACATGCCTATTTCTGATAAGTCTTGGTTCCGATCTTCATCTCACTGCTTTATTTTCATCTCAACATGTTCAATTTCAGTCCTCGATGCTTGAGTACTGCTTTCCATAGCTTGAACAATAGTTTTAAATTATTCACAAAAGTTCTTATGTTAATGTTTTATTATTTAAGTTTAGTATTCTAATTTTATAAAGTACCGTTACGTCCCCCTAAAGTGGACACCTGTAATGACCCTTACTATAAAGGCCACTAAAACCCCCAACGCTGAACTGTGACAATTCGTCAGACACTTGGCATGCAACTTAACTGTTTGTTTGAGATGTAGTGTTTCAAGGTTAAGATTGTTGAGCTACAAATCCACCAAGTACAATTGATATAACAATGTCAAAATGTAATGAAATGCAATCAATGCAAGTGCTGACTTCTATAACAATTTTCAAAATATCAATGGTTTGGCACCAAGAAATTACAATGACAAAGATAGTACTCTAATGACCAACAATGCCCAATGATTTATGAACCTTCAAATCTGATTACAATACGCAAGTGTGACAGTGACTGAATTCT
>MU224951.1:7449726-7484933 GCA_018584345.1 Thuja plicata
TCAGATTTGGCATTGAAATTTGTATTGATTAGTGTTGATATCAGTCATTCAGAATTAGAGGAGTTTCTGATATATTAGTTTGAGTCTTTGCATTGTTCATTGTTGCTCAATTGTACTACATTCCTATGATGGTATTGTTATCTCAATAGAGATTGAATGCCCAAACAATAAAACACATCATTGCAAGCAAAACCGTTCAGTGCATGCCAAGTGTTTGACGAATTGCCACAGATCAGATTTTGAGAGTTTTCGTGATCCTACGGGTGAGGGTCATTACAACCTTGTAGGCCTTTTTTTTGTTTTTTTAAGTAGCAATTTACAATTTATCCAAGATGATTTTTGAAAAACCGCCAACTTCTATAAACTTCAATATGACTGAGAATGGGTACAAAACCCAAGCCCAGAGTCATGTCTGAGGCGTGGAAGACAGTAGAAATTGGAAGAGAATGGCATAGATAAGGAAGAATAGAACCAGAGTGCTTCAAAAGATCCCTAAGAGATGACAATAATACGAAGGTTTGGACATCGAATTACCTTTAGACTAGAGTTAGAGAATTGTAAATATTAGTACAAACAAAATATCAAAGTCAAGACATTTTTGGATTATGAGTAATTAATATCTTTCAATGAGTATTAAAGGTTCATTAATTTTTTCTGACATATGCTTATGTATCTTACTTTCTTAATCTAGCACACAAGTTTAGAGACAATTCTGTGTTTCATCTTATTTGTGCAAGCTTTTTAATTGCAATCAAACAATTCCTTTTTTCTGATCTTTATATGTCACTATTGGTTGTCATAAGCAAGTTTAATCAAAGATATCAAATTTCCACGATCCATAGTTTAATATTGCTATTTCTTCTGGATTTGATCGTGTTAAGTTTTTTTCCATCAACGTTTCGGATCACACTCTGTGATCCATCATCAGGATGCAAATGAGTGCCAAGAGATTGTGATCTCTTGGCACTCATTTGCATCCTGATGATGGATCACAGAGTGATCCGAAACGTTGATGGAAAAAAACTTAACACGATCAAATCCAGAAGCAATAGCAATATAAGCAAGTTTGTTTAAGCGCTACTAATGCCATAGCAAAATTAATCAGGTGGGTGTTCACCATGATGGGAAGTTCTATGAATTTGTGCCATGGAATGGTGTTGTTGAGTGGGAAATTTCTCCGTGGGGTTCCTGGAGCATGACTGCTCAAAATGATTTGTATGAGGTGACGTATGTTTATGATATTTCTAGTACAGTTACCATTTTTTTCCATTCTCAATCTGCTCATCTCCCAAGGCAATACTTACTGTAATGTGTTACAGGTTGAACTAGAAGTGACTACACAATCAACTGGCACAATTTTGCGAGCTCCAACAAATGAGGCTGGTTTTGTGCCATTCTGTAAAGATACTTGTTATGGTGATCTTAAATTACAGATATGGGAGCTTACCAGAGATGGTCAACGAGGCAAGGTGTGTTTAGGTTCTTTTCTGACCTGCTCTCTATTTATTAAAATCTGGAAAGTGAAATACACTGTAAAAGAGGGGACAAAATGGACTATGACTAGACATCTTTGAGTAGTATTTTTGCACTCATAGGTTAGATTTGTTTCACTCTGCAATTTCTCATTTCCCTTTTGCTTCAAGAATCTTTATTATTTTATATGATGTTTTGTCAGGATTCAACTGTGTTGTTTTGAGTCTTGACTCAATCTTTATTGACTCATTTTTCATGAATAGTGGTTCTGAAGAAGCCATCTTACATGAGCACGAATGGTCCACTTAACACTGAGTGCATCTAGATGATAGTCAAAGGGGTGAAGCATTGTGACTTACTGAGAGGTGAACCATCTCATTATTACTCTGACTCGCATGCTTAACCACTGAGTTACCCCCAGATAAATCCCGTTTAACTTTTTACCACATGTGCAAAATGTAATTCTGATCATATGTTAAAGGAAGTTGTCACAAATTGAACTTATAGGCAAAAGACAATTCATAGCAAGATAGATGTTATATGTATGTACAAAAGCTTAAAAACAGTATAGGCAGATATTAATGGCTGTATAATATAACAATTAAAATATTTCACAGCAATCGATGGTATGTAGGAAGCTATAATCCTGCTTAAATTAGCAAGGTATTAGCAAATCTTGGTATGTTGATCGCTAATTTCAATTTGAATTAAATAAATGATTTTTCTATTTTTGAATAATTTGACATGGGTAGATACATCTCAAAACTTTATTTGTTCTATCCTTAAAAGAATGTGATTATGGTTGAAAGTTAAAACCTTTTCCCAGTGTCTGGTTTTTGCTGCGAGATAAAAGAGAGGCTAGAGACAACATCATCATCAAGCCATTTATCTAATGATGTGTCCTTTATGTAGGTTATTCTTAATGGAACAAGTGATTTGGCAGCTGCAGAAGTGGGTGGGGGACCATGGTACAGTACTTGGAGGAAGCGAAGCTCATCATCCCCGCTAGTGAAACCACTCTTAGGTCTCTCATTAGATGTGGAGGAGCTTTACAATGTAGCTCCGATATTGAAGCCACCTGGTCTTTAGAGCATAAATTGTTTCTGCTTCAATTTTGCAGTCGTAATAGGAAGTTTGTTGATTTTTCCCAGTTGGTCCTATGAATTAATGAAACCATCCCTCAGCATATTGGCTGTGGTCTATGCTTTTTTAAACTTTCTTTTATATAATATGCATTTAGGCTTTCTTTATGGGGCTATGTCGTCAGTAGCATTTTTTTTCAAAGAACCAACATATATGCTAGATAAATGCATTGTTCTTTCTAATCAGAAGTGTTGGAAGAAGGCAGAATGTGATCCTTTTAGCAGCACTGCGGGATACTGTAAGTTTTGTCATGGAAAACAGATTTGATAATTTATGATATTTTACAGCATTTCAAAGGGATGCTTTTAAGTTTCATTAAATTGGATTGACAGTATATTGCTGACTGCAACTTATTCCTGCACTCTAGAGATGATTCGATGGGTGGAAGAATAAGAGCAGACACGACCTTTGGAAAAAATAACCCATGAAATTGAGTTGGTAGAGAGTTAAATCTACTTGTTTCCATAGAGAATAGACACAAACTTGGGAGTACTCTGATCCTTGTGGAAACTGTTGTATCTGAGGTATAGGGTCAGTGACTAAGCTTGTGGATGCACTAATTCTTGTCTCATTTTATGGATATAGATTTAAGCTTTTTCCTTCAACATAGTTGTCCAAAGTTGTTGCCTTCACTTATATCTTGGAAAAGAGACAATGTAGCAAGGTCTAGTTGCATAGTTACCAGATTTGGCTGTATCTGACTGAATCTGAATTTTCTTGATAAATTAATCCGATTATTGGTTTTTCAATTTTTAACTTTTTTATTTACAAATTATTTTCTGTATGATAACTCTTTCCGATCCCAACATTCATATCTTTTCTCCTCTCCCATATAAACCTTGAGTTCTAAAGCTGATACCATGCAAGGGACCTCTTCCTTTTAGGTCCATGTATTGTCCTATTATTATACGTGATGTAATTATTTAAGCTATTGCATTCAAGGTTTTGTATGCCAGTAGTTACAGGAATTCTTACATGAACCTTTTTTTTTAAATTAATTTATTTTTTCAGTATATCAAATATCATACACGTGTCTTACATTAATATTGGATATATTTAAATAACTGAAAATTAATATAAACAAATTAGATCTTGAATGACTCTAGTACACGTGTTTCCTGTCAAATTTGTCATACACATACCAACAAATGCCCCTTCTACAAGGAAATCACACTACGAGAACTACGACATAAATATCATAAAAATTCATCAAAGAAATCTAGCTCAATCTTTGTGTAAGATGTCACAATTGTAGTAGCTAAAGAAACATTTGATGTCTCCCTAGGGATACTTCAAACAAAGGGCTAGCAATACATAACATTAGATTTTACACTTTTATCTTTTGACAAAAGTGAAAAGAATCATGAGTATGTTGACCACATGAAGTATGGGGTTATAGATTATTCAAGAAATTGATGTATGACCATGAAAACCACAATAAGGACCCAATTTTGGTTGAACAAATTTAACATTTTTAGAGGAGAAATCAACTTTTTATGTATTCACAAGACTTCTAGATTTAGATTTGCTAGGTTTCGAATATGTTGGAACATAAGACCCAATAGAATCCTTATAACTAAGACCACATCTTCCTTGCTTCATTTATTAAGACTTCCAAACTCTCACAATGGGTTTTTCACTTGCTTCTTGTATGGAAGTTGTAGAAGGAACATTTGGTTCAATACCTTTCTTTTGTTATAAGATATTTGATGTCTGACCTTGTGATCTATCTAGCTCTTGCACTAAGATACATTGAACACAAAATTGCATAAGTAGGCTAAAATAACTTCCAACATTTTCTATTATTAACTTATTTTGAGTTGTTAAAGATAAAATACCATCTTCATATAGAGTGGATCCATTATGTAGGCTTAGTGAATAATGCTAAAAAGAATTCCTTGCAAACACTTATATTTTATATAAGAGATAGAAGGCCAAAAAAAACCAAAGTTTAGGTAAATATGTGGTGAACACACCAACCACGATACGGTCAATCCAAGCAGGGCACTAAGTCAATTCTAGTAATAAAACTAATTGTAGAATAACTGTTTCACCATGAAACAAACAAGAACAAGAAAAGGGTAACTAATCCTTTCCCAAGAATAGTTTTTGTTATTGTCATTTTCATGAAAACTCACATCAAAGGTGCATATAATCGGATATGCTCCATATTCAAGATTATAATCCTTTATGATTGGTACAAACTCCATAGGCTTCTTGGAGTTCCTTCTCATGTTTGTTGGCTTTTCTTCTATTGGCTTGGACACTATTCTTGTTGACATAATCTTTTAGCACTTGTAGCTCATTTTCATCCAAATTAGTTTTGTCATGTGGCCAAAAGTGTGGGTTCATATAAACTAGGGTAAGGACCTCTCTAAGCAAAATTATGAAAACTTGCAACATGATATTAAATAGCATAAACTTGTGGCGAGTCATTAAAATGTCTTCTAGTTTCTTGAAAAAATCCCCATTTCTTGCTTTCTGGATTCATGGCATCATTTCACAAGTAAACAAGAACCAAAAGTGTGGGTTCATATAAACTAGGGTAAGGACCTCTCTAAGTAGAATTGTGAAAACTTGCAACATGATATTAAATAGCATAAACTTGTGGTGAGTCATTAAAATGCCTTCTAGTATCTTGAAAAAACTCCTCATTTCTTGCTTTATGGATGCATGGCATCATTTCACAAGTAAAAACAACTAAAAGTATTAAACTTAGGAGAAAATCTTTTAAGATATCCAAAAAGAACATAAGAACAATCAAAATCCTTCTTTTTAGGCCAACCCTACTCCAAATATAAGGCCCACAACTTGAATGCAAAGGGATAGTGAAAAAAGAGACGTTTAAAGGATTCATCTATGTAATAAATGATACATTGATTAATAGGAAAACCATGTCTATGGTTGCTACTAAAGACAACAATTTTTTCAAAGTCAATAGCCACCTAAAACAAATTTTCTTGGGTTCACATAGAGGAAGCACATATACCTAACCGAAGGAGACAAGTTTGAATTAAGCATAATAAGTTGTAGTTATGATTTTCTTAAAACCTCTTTCTTGTCCACCAGTAAAGCATAATGACTTTTTGAAGTCATTTAAATAGTATTGTTGAGCCACACGAGAGTTCCCAAAATTTCAAAATTGTACTTCAACTTAATAATAAAATTAAGACTATTTAGAGCTCTTTTCAAGATTTAAAGTGTTTTCTTTACCATATATTTCCTTCAAAAGATCCCCACTCATGAGACTACAGACATTGAATACATTGCTAACATTATCAATATGTTTCAATGTTCAACATTTAGTAGAATATCCTTACAGAATAGTCAACAATTTGTTGTTCCAATGTGGGTTCCACCAAATAGACCTATAGGAAAAGAATGATTTGTCAATTCTATAAAAAGCCTATAATTTTAATTAGACGATTCACAGTATCCCTCCAAATAGTACCAAATACATTGGGCTACATAGTCTAAGTATTGAACTAAATTTTTTACCTAGTTGTTTTCCTCTCTTGTCAATTGCTTGTTTTGAACAAAAGAGTCTCCCTTCTACACCCTTGTAGGCCTTGAATTAAAAAAAATTAAAATTTAATGATGAATCAGATATAGAAAATTAGTTATTATGTATGTAAAATGGATGTTTCTAGATAGTCAAACTCAATAATGAACATTGCCAAATTCATAAATAAGATATAGAAAATCTCATCTCCAACTCATTAAGAACCTTGTCTCTCAACTCATGATCAAGTGCCATCTTATCAATACATGCAACAACACCTACAATGACCTCCTCATCGGGTCTAAATGAATTTGAGATGTTGAATTTTGGGTTAAAGTAGTCCAAAGCGTGGATTGGTTGGTAGTGGTTGTTTGTCCATCTACAATCAATGATGTGCCAAAGGATTTCATGTTCTCTTTTATTTCCACCATAGTAATGTGAAATGGCCTCTTTGTCCCTATCCATGGACTCATAAAAGAAATTCATCAGCATGCCCTCTCCACCATATGAATAACCCTTACCAAAGGTTTTGTTGCCTAAAAAATTGAAAACAAATTTTAAATTATTACAAAATTAACACCAAAAAAAAAACAAATAGATTATCTTATATAAAGTTTATGTTTGTGTTTGTTACTTACCTTGATCAACTCCTCATTTTTGTGTATTTTTTCATTAAATTTTTTTTATTTAGAATCTTCTTTACCTCAGCGCTTTTCGAGAATGCAAACTCCAACCAACCATTACAGACAATCATTTGCAGATGAGGAATGCCACCAAGAATGTTGTGCAATATGAGGAAGTGGCTAGCAAATCGTCACTCTTGGTCGCCCAAGGTCCTTCCCATTTGTGTGTTTTCTCATCAAGGAAAGGACTCAAGTATGGTTGTAGATGAATTTGGTGACATTTTTATCATCTTCAACCACCTTTCTCACCCATCCAATCTCCTCTAACAACAAGTCCAAGCAATGTGCAATACAAAGACTCCATCTAATTGTAGGATGCCTCTCCATAAGCATTCTTCCTATAGCTACATTTACGATTGCGTTGTCCATGATAAATTGGACAACATTCTCAACTCCAACCTCCATCCGATAAGATGTTGCATCCTTTTCTCCAAAATGTTTATTTGATCATCAGCCACATCCTATGCATTTTTTATGGCTTGCTCTAACAATGGCCCCACTTAAGTCTTTAGTTGTTGGGGTCTTGAACCCTTTGTCCGCAACTGTAAATGCATTCACCAAACCTTCCCAATACGGGTTGTTCAACGCATTGGAAGGTAAATTATTGTTGTACCAAAAATTTCTTATTGGCATCCTAGCTTGATAATGTTTTTCTTTATTCCATACCTTCAAGTGAAGGTTGTGCTCTTGGAACATTGCGTGGAACAATGTAATTTGGGTATGATCAAAGAGGATTCTAATTAGCCTGTCTCATTGTCCCCAATGGATGAATGTGGTTGACGGAAGCTTAGACTTAAGCCACCAAGGGGACCTGAAGTGGACACATTCAGATTCATTGTTGTTGCCATGGATTATTTTTTTGTCCTTCTTTTCTCATATCAAACTCAACAAGAAGGACCTTCATCTCTCTAACGATATCCAAAGTTGATGCAGGGCATAAATCCACATTTTGTTTGAGTATTTTTGCATGTGGTATGTTAATCTATTGATTCCACATGTTATCCATTTACAATATTTGGTACAAGTGACCTCTCCCTTTTAATTTCCTGGTACCAATACTTCCATGCTTTGGCTTTTTATTTATTTGGCCTTGCCCTAGGAGTTGACATTGTTGTCTTAACATGAAAAAAAGTAGGGTTTTGTGAAAAATCAACAAAAAAATGATAATCAATCATTTGAATTTTTTTTGTACTAAATTACAAGCTAAAAATAGAAGGAAATAAGTTAGGAAGGGAAACGGAAAAAAAATTGCCACTATATCTCCTTTTTCAAGATATTTTTTATTTTAAATTGATGAAAATGAAAAAAAAAAGACAACAAAAATCACTCACCTAGTTTTGTTTTGCCACTTTGATCTTGTTTTATCACCTTCTTGAAACCCTACTTCACACCTCAAACTTGTTTTGAGTGAAAATAAGTGCTTAGAATGCACAAAAACAAGAAAAAGTTGTGTTTTAACCTTCACTAGGCATCTATATCAAATCACTTGAATTTTTCTTAATTAAGGACTCGCGAGTCCCGACTAAAGACTTGTGCAAGTCCCACCTAAAGACTCCCAAGTCTTTGCTAAGTACTTGGCTCGTGAGTCTGTAGCAAGTTGACTTGGCAAGCCGCAAAACTCACGAGTCACGACGATTCCGTCAAGTCCTCGAATTATGATATTACCAAACAATAGAATGTGAAGATGAAGGGTAATACCAATTTCTATTCTTTTAGGGTCTAGATATAGCAATGTTATATTTGACAATATTTACTAAGGTTCATTACCATTAAAAGATTTTGAAATCCTTTTAATTGCTAAGGAGATGCCTTGCTTTAAGATCCTTGAGTCCAAGGCCCCCAAAGCTTTAAGAAGCATAAAAACACATTTTCTTCTTATTCCACGCAAAAATACCTTATAACATCAAACCGATGCCTTATATATCCTAAACAACTTGTAATATCATACTGTGGAATTACCTTCTCTTGATATTGCACATTGCATTGTAAAACTATGAATCAAAGTCCTTGACCTTCTTCCCCTTTATTATAAATCCTACAAACTTTCAAAACACACTCTTTCTTACAAATTTAATTATAGATACAAGTTTCAACTAACAATAATACGTTGCAATCTATTTTTAGACATGATAGTTCCAAAGAAATAAGACAATTTCATGCATCCTAAAATAATTCCCGCCTTCTATCAAACCTTTAAAAAGTATAATTATCTCAAACAAATTTATTCCCAACAAATTTATGCAAGTACTTATGTTCTCCTTTCCTCATTTCTATTGTTGTCAATGAAGAAGACTCCATATACTCAATTTTGAGTGGTTTCTATGTTTGCAAAAGTAAAATAAAACTACTGTAACATCATCTAGTTTGCATTAACATACTAGAATCATTGACAAATTATAGGGTTAAATATCCTCTAATAACTAATGATTGTGACCCTTTTATATTTGCAATATTCTAAGAATAGTATCTTTTCGTAGAGTACTCCATGATAGTACACACGTTCATTTGGTGTCTTTCAAAGTCTTAAAGCATATAAAAATTTCAAGTGAAATATGCCATGAAGTTTTTATGTTACCTTTTTTTTTTATGGATAGAGAGTTTTCTAATACATAATGTGAATCTCTATTTTAACTACATAGGCAATTTATGATTGCTTCAAATAAGAGTAGTTTCATAACAACTATCCTTCATAATAGTTTTTAACTTATTATGGTCTTTGTTTGAAAAGATTTAGAAATTAAAAATAATACAACCAAAAATTATTTACATCAATCTTACAAATTAGATGGAGGTTTTAAGTTTTCAAATTTAACCATCTTTTCAAATGTAATCAACCTTTCAATAGAATTTGAGAAGAATGTCTACTTTCTAACATGATCTTCAATCTTCTAAAAGACCTTTTAACTTAGGCTTTGATATCAATAGAAATAATGTAACATACAGAAGAGAATACTAATAATCTAAAATTCTCCATTACATTCTATGAATACAATGTTGTACATATATATTTTCAAGAATATATTTGAAATCTACAACTACCTATGTTTATAACTAATTACATAAATAAATGTTCATTATCCTTCAATAATTAGTGCAAGACAATTTTCTTATTTGTGTGATTTGGTACATGGTCAATTATTTCTATCGACTAGTTGGAATGTTGCAATAGAAGATTTGTAAACAAAGTTTGAGTGCAAATTTGTAATATGGAGATTGGGACTCTAAGAAAAGCATTATGCTATTATATATTTGTGGACTATGTTCCATATTGCGATCTAGTCTAGATGTTATGATTGAGACCTGAACTCACACAATCTTCAAAAACATGTTTGCATTTTCTTCTATGCATGCTTTACCAAGTTTGGTTACCATGGTAAAAGGTCTATTGTTCATCTCAATAATATTAAATCGATCATATTTCCACAATCCATTTGAATTAAGCTTGAATTTCTGGTTTAGATTGTGTATGTTTTTTGGACATCAATGATTCAGATCACACTCTGTGATCCATCATCAAGATGTGTGATCTGAAACATTGATGTCAAAAAAAAACATACACAATCTAAACTAGAAATTCAAGCTTATCTCAATAATAGTCATGCACTTGGTAAAGAACTAAGATTTGCATACACACGAAGCATTCTATGCAAATGCAAAATTGGTGTGATTGGTGAATGCAAAGTTCTTGCTTGTGAATCCTCTTGAGTAAATCCTTATTTGTTAGTCCTTATCTTGATTCTTCAATTATTTCAAATGACATTGGAGATATCCTTATATACATAATTGTCATCGTAAATTTTAAATTTTTAGCATGTGGGTTGATGTAGTAAGAGTTATTTGTGTAAAAGAGTTGGCTTGGGGCATGAAGTTTAAGTGTGAGTTTGATGAACCCAATCATGTTGGTCAAATTTTGTGGAATGTCTTGTGAATGTTGACATCCTTTGAAGTAGCAAATCATTGATGATCGGATGTTGCCATGAATGATGAGGCGATGTAAAGTGGCAAATAATTGATTATTGTTAGATAGGAGTCAACTTGGGGTTAAACAAGTCAGATTAAATGCTTTAACTATGAATTAAATATGTGTGCATAGTGGCATGTCTGAAAGGCCTATAAGTGTAGGGTGTACTTTTTTATCCCTTGTGTTTTGTCTTCAATTTGGTGATGTCTCAATGTTCTCATGTACTTGAAAAAATATATTCCACAAATGCATATAAGTGGATATTTTAGCTACATCAAGCGTTATTTTTTAAAATATATTATCATCATTTGGAGCATGTGAAGGGTATAAATTCAAAACAAATTAGAAATAAATTGGAAAAAATAGAGTATGCTAGTACAAAAAGGATCATGTCATAGTTGTTGGTGTGGTGTTAGAAATACTAGGTTGTTGCAACACATGAACATGAAGCAATAAGTGAAGCAAAACTTGGAACAAGATGCTATAGTGCATATGGTTAGTGTGAATTTTAGAATTGATATGCCTCCACAACGTATGCACATGGAAATACTAAAAAATCAAGAACAATTGGTGCAAAATGATCATGACATATATTGTTGGTGTGGATTTTGGAATTGCTAGGCCCCTAGATATGCATATGAAGTGAATAGTGTGGTACAACCACCTTGAAAATGAGTTCCCAATGGCATGGTGTATTTAGTTTTACAAGGTACACCAAGGCTACTACCGTTTGTGCTAATGATCATATGTAGCAATGTTGTGGACTTGGGCATTACTCATATATATGCTTTAAATACAAAGGAAGTAATGATTGGCATCTGTATGGCCCCAATATTGTCCTTGGATAAGGGAAAACATGTGTAAATATTGTGGCTATGTGCCAAATATCATCGTATAAGGGCAATCTAAGAAATTTTATATAAGATATGTTGATGCAATTCAAGACTATATGATGCTACATAAGGGTAATTGCATAATTTGTGATTTTGCGCTCCCAAGAATAATGGAGTCCCTAACCTTTCTAATTAAGGTAACCATTTGGTAATATGAAATTTAAATACCCCTCTTTTTGTTAATATGAAAGGACAATATACAAAAGTTATGACTACAATAGTGTGAGTTGACTAGGGTTTTGTATATACCCCCTCATTATAAATAGAAACAATAAAAATAAGTCATTTCATCATCATTATCATGATTTTGGCATTAGAGCTCAATGACATTTTTATAATGCCTCAAAGCTCATGGGTCCTTGATTGGATTAGATTAGGATGTTGATTGTAACAAACATAGAACTCAAGTTGTTAACTTACGAAATATGAAATTTGCATTAAAATATTGTACAATTTTGGAAAGTTTACATTTGTGAGTTATAAGGGAGGTATTCTTCTGATTTTTGTGTTACATGACCTGACCTAGATCTATGTGGTTGTGTTTGACATGCTATGACCACATCCTAATGTCAATAATTACAACCATAGGCTAAGCGATCATGTTTTGATTTGTGTGAATGAATCTAAAAGGTGGTGGTTTCATCCTTATGATTTAGTGCTTTGTGGCATAATCTCATGTGATGTGGCTCAGAATTCTATAGCATGTCATAGTATCTCTTCATGTTTGAGGCTTTTTATGTTGTGGTTATGTTTCTTATATATTCATAACGAGAATCATTGATATTTTTTCCATTTTTATTTAATCTTTTTGTATAAGACATGATATAGATCCAATACCATTCACATAATATGATATTTTGGATCATGTGGTTCATGGACTTGGTGATAGGCTTTGAGATTTCTTAGGTATAAATGGGGATATTTAGAGTATTGTGAGGTTACTAGTGTATGGAAAAAATATGATAGATCAATGAGACACGAGCAAGGCCTACTAGAGGGTTATTAGGAAAGAATGGGAGTACATTTGAAGTATATATGACACGGTGTGCTCCATGTGCACAAGTGGTTTATTGTTAGCTTCCAAAGGTAAGAGTGTAACCTTTTAGTACGGGATAGTCCACATGGGAGAACTATGGAGGAAAGCAACAAAGTTTCCACATGGGGTTCATATATGTTGGCCTAATATGGCATGATATGCATACATTTGTATGGGACCATGATGGAAGATTTATGGCTAGGACATTATTGTAGAATTGAATATCTAGTAGTGGCCAAGCCCATAACCTATTTTTATTGACAATATGAATTTCTCTAATCTTATTCATAGAACAATCACTTACTAAAGTGATGGAGAGTAATGTTTGTGTGAAAATAGTTATTACCTAATCGATTCTCTTCCAAGACCTATTCATGCATATTTTTTAATGTACCATCCTAAAATGTTAGCACCCATCATTGGTAGCTCTAATCAAGACCTATAGCCTTTCTTTGGTGATTTTGAAGTTTCTTTGCCCATTTTTCTTGATCCCAAAAACTTGTAATTCAAACTGGGACTTATCCTCGACATCTCAATGTCCTTGGGAAAATTGGGTAGGCAATCCAAGGGTACAAAACCTTTGAAACATTTTGTACCTAGGTACACAACATTTCAAATGTTTTGTGGCTTGTGTTTCTCTCCCAAATTGGGCCCGAAGCTTGATTTTAGGGTATAGCATTCACTTCCTCTTCTGTGGTTGGCCTGACTGAATTTTTAATCCCAAAATGAGGGGCACAAGTATATAAACCCTATATCTCTCCTCATTTTGACATCCATCTATCATATGCAATATATCATAAGTACTCTCAATTTATCAACTTAGTGCAAGAAATCATTTCTAGACTTTGAGAGCATTCAAGCAAGCAAGATGTTTTCAAGATATCAAGCCAAGGCATCCATTTTCGTCTTCCATTCATCCAAGAATTATTCTTCAAGTTGGATTTATCTTTCCTATCCAATTATGGTGTTTTAGTGGAGCTCTCAATACTAGCCAAGAATATCTCTCCTTCACCATTATTCTTTCTCTCCTTGCAAGTTTTATTAAGCATCTCAAGAAAATCAAGATCTAGGAGTTGCATTTGTAGACCCATGTGCATGTGAAGGTATCCTTGATTCTACATTTATTCTACAAGGTCAACAAATACATTCAAGCAACAATCAACAAGCATTTGACATGGATTTGTGAAGTACAAACTTCCTTCCATGTAGGTGAGCACATTAACACGGTTCTAAGCCTTTGTGTTTACTTTATGCTTTACATTTCCTACTTTACATTTTATATTTCAAGGATGATTCCTAAATAAGGGTTTGACCAAGGAAAACCCCTTTCTACAATATTCTTCCTTTTTTTTGTGTGTGCAGCTACAACCTAGGAAGCTATAATTTCAGATTCAAGTTTTACAGACCCCGACATCACTCCTTGTCAAATTTGATGCATAACTGTCTAGTACAAAATGTTCCAAACATTCTGTACCCAGGGAAAGATCATTCTAAACATTTTGTACCCTGCATTTCAGGCTGAAATTTTCAAGACATAGAGATTGCAGGTTTCAGGTTACAGATCCATATTTACATATGTTTTCGAGACTCTAATAGTTGGAAAAATAGCGACATAAAAATAATTCCTCCATTTCCTCAAGGTACACATTTTTTTATTAAATTTACATTTCCATTTACATATCATTTCTATTTTCAAATCAATATCCTACTTTAAGGAAGGATCCAATTTCCCAATTAGTGCTTGAATCTGTATTTGAGCCTATTGGGACATTAACCTTCCTAATGTGCGATATTTCCATTTGAAAAGGGAGGCATGATCTTTCCTTTCTATTTTCTATGCTTCCCCTTTTATACTACGCATTTTTGGTGAACCCAACACTTTCATGCATTACATTTTTATTTTAGAGTTAGATCTTCATATCTAGGTTCATTTTGGTGAGCCCAATGCTTTCATGCATTACATTTTGATTTTAGAGCTATATCTTCATATCTAGGCTAATTTTGTGCATGAGTGTTATTGCATTGAGTCGTACTTATAGCATTCTCGTTAGGAGAAGCCTTAGACTTATGGGTTCCTTTGATCCTAAGTCCTCTTTCCTTCCTAGGAATCTTGAAGAGACCAACATGCATAATAATGATCTTCCCCCACCACTTGAGAAAAAATCTTCCCATTATGAAGATGAGGCTTTAAGGGTTCCTCTCATTCAAATCCAAAAACTCTCTTATGACAGGAAGAAATTTGAACAATGGCTAGGTCAAGAGAATTCCAATCCTAAAACTAGTACCTTAATTAGTGATTTGAAAAAACTAATTCATAATGATGAACATGACATTGATTTTCTCCATGCTCTTTCTCAACTTGTCAAACCTGTTCTAGAAGTTTCTCAAGATATTGGTTATACTCAACCACCTATTAGTGTTGAGGCTTCAAATCCTATCCCTACCACAATTATTTGTGTGTCTACCTATGCTCCACCTATCATAACCATTACTCTTCAAACTTCAAATCCTAATCATGTTCCAATTTATAACCCTAGTATTCCTCCTTCTAGTGTTCCACTTATGTCCTTACCTTCATCCATTCCCTCTTATAATAGTGTGCCTTTCAACTATTCTACCATTCCTTCCATTTGTAACAATGATCCAATTGTTTCCCACATTACTTTCACTCTTTCCACCGAATCAACAATATATAGCCTTGCTCAAACTGTGTCATCTTTATAAAAATCGATTGCTTCCATGACTCAATCTAAGTTTAACATTCCTACTTATGATATTGCTAGTCCTTTGTCTTTGGATATCATCTGTGTTTCCATTCCTCAAAACATGGAGATTCCTTGTTTAGAAACTTACAATTTTAAGGGTGGTCCCTTAACACATATTAAAACCTTTCAAACATTGTGTAGTGACTTCTCTCACGATCAAAGGTTTATGACTAAAATATTCAATATAACCTTTCAAGAAAAGGCCTTGCAATGTTATTTCTCTTTGCCTCCTTATTCCATTGATTCCTTCCAAAAACTTTCCAATGCCTTCATTCAACAATTTCAAAACAATATTGGCCCTATCGTATCTATGACTGATTTGATGCATTGTAAACAAGGTCCTAAAGAAAAGGTTACCGATTTTATTGGTAGATTTAAACATTTACATGCACAAATTTCTTGTCCTTTGTTTGATATTAATGTGCAACACATGTTTATTTCTAATTTGCAAAAATATATATGGGACAAGATTCTATTTTTTGAATTCTCTTTACTCAATTATGTGCAGTGCTTCATAATTATTAGCTTCAAGTGAGTCAATTTGAGAGCACTACTCCAATGGCTTCGGTTGATAAGGGTTATGTCACGTCACAATACTTTTAAAAGTTTCTGTAATGCCCCGATGGTGAGTCTTCTGTCCAAACTACCTTGATGACATTATTTTTCCATTAGTATCCAAAGAAAACCATCAGTGACATCTACACCGAAAGACAGGATAAGAGCAAACCGAAAAAATAGTTCAAAGTGTAAACCGAAGACATAATGCAAAGTGAAAACCGAAATTGCTATGTGGAACCCGACAGGAGAAACCCGACAGTAGAACCCGAAAAGAAAAGCACAATGCAAATCAATGAGCAGAAAAGAGAGGAACCCGATAGAGCAAGGGAACCCGACCAACAAAATTTCTATGCAAGCCGAGCATCAGACACCGAAAGTCAGTTACTTCCTTGAAAAAAGTGGATCTGACTTCCACGTGAGATAAAACAATTGTATTCTATTTATAGAGTCTTGATTTGTTTTAAAGCCATTACTTGAGGGAAAGAAACATTAATTGTAATTGTTTTAATCAGTCTAACTGATTAACAACAAGTAAACTAGGGATCAAGGTCAAGTTGTAAACCTTTGATCATAGAGTTAATTTTACAATACATGAAACTGCATTAGGTCAATCTATATAACTAGATGTTTTAATCATTCATTACTATGGATGAGAGGATGAATGCAGCCTACGATCACATCTATGGATCATAGTGAGAGTTTCAAGAAGCAAAACAACAAAAGGTGAATTTGGTTATCAAGAACCAAGAACAGAGGCTACCGAGCAATAGAGGTATTATTCAATCACATTAGGTGATACATTTATACATGTAATCTTGAATGGATCTGTAATCAGAAATATTAGATTGCATACACTCAGGTCAATGAGTAATTTTCTTACATTCTAACAAGTAAAGAAAGTGTAAAAATCCTTTCAAGAAAGGTGGATTTAACAATCCTATTGTAAATCTCTTAATCGAGTGCACACTAAACAGTGTTGCAAAAGCTCTTAACATAGTAGAATTTAATAGGTCTCCACAGATACTCCTAACAAGGTAGATCATCAAAAGTGATCAAAATTGTAAGCCTTAACCAATCCCTTCCAATTTGTAGATAGTGAAGAATTTGTGGGTGCCATCCCCACCGCAATTTTTACCTTCTTACAGAGGTTTTATGCGTTATCATGTCTTGTGTTATGTGTCAATTATTTTCATGAATGTTTCTATGAATGTATACATGTTTGTTAAAAATTAAAGAATTGATATAACTTACACCAAGAAAGTTTAGAGCAGATGGTTGGTTATACAACTGATTACACAATGGATAAAGGTTAAAAGATATAAAATTTTTAGAGGTACTGATTCACCCCTCCTCTCTCAATACACACTTCCCATTAATTCTAGCAATTGGTATCAGAGCTAGAACTCTTATTTGGAAAACTTAAATACTAAAGAAAAAAGATCATACAATGGAGAAGAAAAGACTTGACAAGAGTATTGAGAATCATAAGCTAGAAATTCAGATCTTCTATGAGTAGTATAAAGAAGCTAGAATCAAGATGAGACAGTTGTTAGATGAAAGAAATATTATGGCATCTCGCTATAATGAAATAGATTACCATGAAGAAGAGATACTAGATTTCTTTGAGTCTTTAGGATCAACAACTAGCAAGGCATGAGACACAACAAAAGAAAGCATCACAAGCTCTAATGAAATCAATCAACATCTGTCTGGACAAGTGAAATCTCTGCAAATTGGTCAAGAGACACAGATGGTAAGAATGATTGATGTCATGAACAATTCTAGACAAGTTGAGTGAGAGAACACTAGCTATTGATGATAGAAGGAAGATTACTAAAAAGCTACAAGAGAAAGAGTCAGAAATACAAAGACTTACACAACATCATCGTGAGATTACAAATCAGATTATTCTTATGAGTTACGAGGCAAATATAATGAATACATAACTCATTGATAGAATATAAGCTATCGGTGAGCTAAGGGAAGAAAATGAAAAGTTGAAACAAGAAATAAGAATTCAGCAACAACATAAAGAAATTATCAAGAGAGCTGAAGAAAGCAATAAAATAATGGATGATTTTCTTGATGGACAATGAAGAGTCAACACCAACACCAGTCTAGGCTATATTGAGAATGGAGAATCACCCAATCAAGCTAATCCAAAGAATGTCTATGAAAATCCAAGAATAAGAAAGCTGACATGAAATCACTATGGAAAGCAAGGCCACACATCAAATATATGCAGAAGAAAAATGAAAGGTCCACAACTTCATTCATGGGATTTTGTTATACATGTTACAAGAAAGGACATAAAGCTTATGAATGTAAATCTGAGAGGAAACAACCAAAGAAGGAAACCTACATGGAAAAATACTGTCCTACTTGCAAAATGCATGGGCTCACTACTCTTGAATGCTGGAAGAAGAAAAAGAAAGCATGGAAGCCAAAAGGTCAAGAAACTGCCTATCAACCGAAAATAATCGGTAACCAGTATGTATGGGATTACAATACATGGACTAATTGTACAAAATTTGGAAGGTTTGGTCACATTTCTGCAAATTGTATGAGACACTGGACAATAAAGTCTAGAGGCTGGACTAACCCCGGAATGACATGTCTACACTATCATAAAGTTGGTCATCTCAAGAAAGACTGCAGAGATTGAATGACAGAGACCAACACCTTCCCCAATGGAAATACCATTGAAGACATCAGGAAGACGAGAAATAAAATGTGGAGGAAAGCTACTAACACTGATGAAGCTGGACTGAGCAATGAAATCGGTGACACCCTATCCAATGGATCTAGTGACATCACCACCCCCACCTAAGCAGAACAAGTAAGTATGGAATTGCATTACACCAAGTTGTATTCTGCATCAGTTCCAATCATACATAGTTGAAATTCAAAATTAGCATGATTATAGGTTTACTATGGTATTACTTGTTAAAATCTGTGAAAACTAACTCATAGGGTAATACATACTAAAATACATCGGTATACATTCAAAGCTGAATTGTCTGCACTTACCAAGAATCGTCAGTTAACATACAAAAGCTAAAAGTTGCTAGTGTAAACCAAGATCTGATGGTAATCAAGCAAGCTGACAAATTTGTCTTCGCCATGCACCGAAACCCATCGGTGAAAATAGAAAGTTAGATGAACGCCCCAAAGAATCATGTTGTCATCGAAAAGAGGAGTTAGTGTTTCACCCAATGATTCCGTCTTCACACACTGAGTGGTTGAGCATTAATGAATCTACTTAGGGAAAAAGTCTATAAAAAGGCAACAAAAGGGTTTCATTCTCACCAGCAATTTGAAGCAAAGTGACCAGAGCGAAACTAGAGGTAGAAGAGAAAGCATTGCAGAGCGACTCCAATCCGATTCAAAGCACTCCAAGTAGATCAGTTATAGCTACAGAGGTTAAAGTAAGTACCAAGAATATCTGAGAACTCTATTTATCATTTACAAAAATCCCTAATTTCAAGAAGAAATGGCCATGACATCAAGAATCGCTAAGATGAAGAGTATCAAGAAGGATAAGGTCAAACTTATCAAGAATAGTGCATGCGAGGAACCACATTATAAGATATTCCCATAGGTTGCATCACAACCCAACAATGCTAGAGCATTCTTATGAATACCATCTAGGGTTTTTCTTATTGAAGACGTGCAAGAATACATTGCAAAATTGCAGAAATTGGTGACCTGGAGGTTGAATAAGATTTCAAGAAGCTATGCAAAGATGATGGCACTATTAAAGATGAGCACAAACACATCAAAGTGAAAGGGGTCACAGATTCCCTATGGTTCCCAAAAGAGTTTAAGACTGAGTGGATTCGGTTAGTATTGAGCAGGATCCACAACCATAAGTTATGGCTAGATGAGCCTAAACCAATAACATGAGATGTTATTCATGCGGTCACTAGTTATCCAATAACTGATAAGGTAAAGACATTAAAGCACCTGCCCAAGGCTAAAATTGAGAAGAATACATGGGCTACATGGGATGAAAGAGGACTAAGAGTATCCACCATCAACAATGATAAAATGAAATTTGGAGCATCTGTCCTAGGATACAAGTTCTTTCAAGCGAGTAGGATGAAGAACATAGCATCTGAAGCAGTGGATACAACATATAAGATTGTAAAGAAAGGAACTCAGTTGGATCTATCAGAACTTCTACTCAAGTAGTTAGAAGAAAACTTGAAGGCAATAAGAAATGAAAAATAAAATTCATGTAAGTATGGTTCACTTATCATGTGCATATTATTCTAATTCCAAGAATATTTTCCATCAATAGGAAATGTAAAATGGTATACAACTAGACAAACCACCATACAGATTAGTGAGTTTATAAAATCACTGGGAGACAATTTTGAGTCACTCATGGATGAGTACTTTACTAGATTCAAGGAAAGAATGCAGAAGAGAGTAAGGATACCAAAACAACTAATTGAAAAATTCAAAACTGACATATGTTTCATGGTAGACATAGACTTCACATACATCAAGCCTGATGTACCAAGAACAACATGGCTACAACCACTTGACTATGAAGTGAACATAGATCAAGCATCCAATGCAATTGATGCATTAATAAATGAGCCATTAGATACAACACAACCCAAGTTTGACACTTATGAAGAAGCCAAAGAAAGAATCAAAATTGGCTTGGTTGTAAAGAAGGTAGACAGGAAGAAAGACAAAATGGTCAAGTATTTGAAGAAAATACTATCGATAATAGAAGAGGAAGAAACTGAACAGATAGAAGAAACTGAGGGTCAGTCACCCGTCGATGAAGCTGAGAAGGAGAGTAACTCAGAATCAACAGATTTAGATATACCATTACCTCCACCAGCTAAGAAGCCAAGGACTATAGCTGCAACAAGGACAAGAAGTCAAACAACTAAGGATGCAAGTCCTTCACCATTGAAGAAAGGTCAAGTAAGGACCTATAAGAGGAAAAACAAAACACAGAAAAGAGGGCCAACAAAAAGAAGAAAGTTGATCAGAACTAAGGAGGACATAGATGACACCCAACAAGATGAGGGTGTAGAAGCTGAGAAGAGTAAAATTCCAGAGAACATTGATGAAATATGTGAATCTATTGCATAAAGAGGAGGCCTAACCGACACAAAGATTAGGAAATGGCTAACACTAGAGCCCCAGCACCATAATAAGGTAGAAGAGGCAGTGATAAAGGAAATGATAAACTATAAATATGTTCCAATGCAATTTGATGACAAGATGCCCAAGGAGCTAAACAAGAGACTATCTGCAAGATGGTCATATGCATTGAAGTGAGAGAAAGAGATAAGGGAAAGGGTACTTGTTTCTCTCATGCCTCCCAAATCCAAAATAGAGGAGATACAAGAAATTTTAGAGAAACATGTACAAAAGTTCTCACCAAATTTAAGAGCATATAAAGTTCTAGAGGGCAGGCTAATAGAACTTGAAAGGGAAAGAAATAAAAAAATGGAGTAAGATACTCAACATACCCTTTAAGGAGGCAAGCCCTGACAAAGATTTACCTCAGTCTGATCAAAATCAAAGAAATGAAACTCAGGATACTCTAGAGAATATACTAATCAATGATGCATAAGATGTCACAAACACTGAGCTAGACAAGGAAGAAAAAAAGAACATGGATGTGGTAGATGAAACATGGCCAGATACAACTGTGGAAAAAATAGTTATTGACATAACCGACGACCCTGCCGATGAGATTAAGGTAGATGGGGATGTTACTATTGCAGTAGATCAACCAAAGGAACAAGATACATTGGTTGACATTGCATAGGTAGACACACTAGGATAGATTCCATTATTGATACATGCTATCAATATAATCTTGGAAAAGGAGAAGTCACCTGACAAAGATTCAAGCATTCTCGAGGATGCAGGGGATGAAGGAAAGAAAGACAACACCGATGACCAGGATATCATTGGAGACACTTGAAATGTAACCGATACTGACAAGGTTGCAAAAGGAGATTCAAAGAAAATAGATAGAGACAATAATGAGAAGGATGCACATAAAAAGGAAGATGAAGTACATAAGGATACCGGTGAAGGAGCTAAGACAAAAGATAGCACTCCTGAGGATACCAAAAAGGTTGCTACAGATAATGTCAAGGTTGATGTGGAGACGTCCACTCAAAACCAACAAGATGACACCGAGGCACAACAACAAAAAATAGACAACACCCCTAATCACTTCATCCAACACATCAGACAAAGTCGAGAAGCTAGGTATGGTTCTACATACAATTGCATCTCAGAAGAAGAAGAAGAAAACCAAGAAGACTAAGTTGGAAGTCACTCTAGATGAGATAATTGAGATACCTAAGTGTGACCCAACTACATTAGATTATGAATCACTAAAAGAGTATAGTGAGATATGCCAAAGGAAGGAACTACAAGAGAGATAAGAAAGGAGCATAGAGACTCCATGGTACTAGAGACAACTAGGGACATCTTGAATCAAATTGTACCTGATGTTAATGTTGATCACAATAAACCTATCCTTGATCAACTAGTCACTCTTACCATGGTCATCACAATGCAGAATGTTGATGCAGAAAAGGAAATTGAGGAGAGAGTAGAGAATAAATATCAGTTAAACTTATAGAAAAGATCAGCCAAGAAGTGGCAGAAAACAAGGTAAAGCTTTCAGAGTTAGCAAGTGAATTAGATCCAATAATTGCTGAAGCTATTTCCTTGATACAAAAATTGTGCACATTTGATAAATTCACTAAGGAGCATAGTGAAAAAATAGAAAAGTTAGATTCCGATCTAGCTACAAGTGCTAAAGGTTTAACCACTGATGAAAAAGCAATAAAGTTGGATTATGAGAAAATTGTTGAGATCAAATGGTTAAGACAGGAACTATGGGAAGCGGAATAATAATTTAGGGAAGAGGTTACCGAGCTCTAGGATCAACTTCTACCAAGTCTTACACTGCCTCAAAAACATATTAGTCCAGCAAGGCAATTGTTAGCCACCCCCAAGATGTCTGTAGCAGGCAACATCTACGATATGCATGCAAGGATCAAACTCGAGCACATGGCTCTAGACAACCTGAAGGAAAAATGGGAGAAGATGATGGAGGACATGAAGTCCTCCCACTCTCATATTTTTGATAATATATAGGTATACACCTTTGCCCTTACTATCAAAAAAGGGGAAAATAATGATATGTAAAGTATAACTTAAAGAGGGAAACTATACAGTACAAAAAAAGAACAAAAAAGGGAACATAATGATATGATATGATATATACAGCACAAGGTGAAAAGAAATAAAGTATCATTCACATACACTTATACTATACCGACATATGCATAGGGGGAGTCATGAAATGACTAAGGAATATATATGGTGTACATACTAAACACTTTGTTAGTATTTCTCACATATCAGTTTTTGATACTAATGTCAAAGGGGGAGATTGATGACATTATGTTTCCATTAGTATGCAAAGAAAACCATCGGTGACACCTACACCAAAAGAAAAGATAAGAGAAAACCCATAGAACAATTCAAACTGTAAACTGGAGACACAATGCAAAGTGAAAACTGAAATTGCTAAGTGGAACCCGACAAGAGCAACCCGACAGGAAAAACCCGATAGTAGAACCTGACAAGCAAAGAACAATGAAAATTGACGAGTAGAAAAGAGAGGAACCCAATAGAGAAAGTGAACCCGACGAACATAATTTCTATGAAAACCGAGCATCAGACACCGAAAGTCAGTTACATCCCAGAAAAAGTGGATCTAACTTCCATGTCAGATAAAACAATTGTATTCTATTTATAGAGTCTTGATTTGTTTTAAAGCCATTACTTAAGGGACAAGAAAAATTAATTGTAATTATTTTAATTGGTCTAACTGATTAACAACATGCAAACTAGGGATCAAGGTCAAGTTGTAAACCTTTGATCATAGAGTTAATTTTGCAATACGTGAAACTGAATTAGGTCAATCTATCTTATAAATAGATGTTGTAATCATTCATTACTATGGATGAGAGGATTAATGTATCCTACGAGCACATCTATGGATCAAAATGAGAGTTTCAAGAAGCAGAACAACAAAAAGTGAATTTGGTTATCAAGAACCAAGAACAGAGGCTACCGAGCAACAAAGGTATTATTCAATCACATTAGGTGATACATTTATACATGTAATCTTGAATGGATCTGTAATCAACAATATCAGATTGTATACACTCAGGTCAATGATTAATTTTCTTACATTCTAACAAGTGAAGAAAAGTGTAAAAATCCTTTTAAGAAAGATGGATTTAATAATCCTATGGTAAATCTCTTAACCGAGTGCACACTAAATAGTGTTGCAAAAGCTCTTAACAGAGTAGAATTTAACAGGTATCCATAGATACTCCTAACAGGGTAAATCATCAGAAGGGATCAAAATTGTAAGCCTTAATTGACCCCTTCCAATCTGCAGATAGTGAAGAATTTCTAGGTGCCATCCCCACCACAGTTTTTACCTTCTTACAGAGATTTTCTGCATTATCATATCTTGTGTTATGTTTCAATTACTTTCATGAATGTTTCTATGAATGTATACATGTTTGTTAAAAATTAAAGAATTGATATAACTTACACCAAGAAAGTTTAGAATAGATGGTTGGTTATACAATTGATTACACAATGGATAAAGGTTAAAAGATATAAAAATTTTAGAGGTACTGATTCACCCCTCCCCTCTCAGTACACACTTCCCATTAATTCCAACATACTTGTGCATCCTCCTACTACACCTTTGGGGTCCATACAACAACCCTTTATTGTACCTATACGGTATGTCGTATGGTGTACGGTCACACCTTTCACCCATACAATTATCTCTTGGCCATATGGTGAGGATATGGCCCGTACGATGATGTTGTCACCCATACAGAAAAACCACACGCAATTGGCACCTTCGTTTGACAGTTGACAACTTCATACAGTAATGACTGTATGGTCACACTTTTGTATAGTGATAAGATAATTTATACACGCCCAACCCGTACTCCTTCACTTTTGTCTGGTCACTCCACGCTACACTCCTCCATGCCATAACACACCATAGACCTCACCCTCAAAATTAAATATCACAATGATGCCACACATAAATAACTAAAATATGATGTATTACACAAATATGAAGATTCACACATGTAAGAGGAAATTTGTATTCAATTATGATGATACTTCAGATTACATTGAATATGTCTTCAACAGAAACACAAAAATTTGGGCCAAGGGAAGAATAGGGTGAGGTGTTACTCCCACTGAAACTACAGATGCCAGAGTAGGGAGGAGGATCTCTCATTTTTGAAACGACAGACAAGCTAAACTTCCAATTGGAGTTCACAAATACAAAGAATACAAAATTCACCGTACCTATAACTAGGCCAAACACGACCTTGTAAATGGGCTTTGAGAACTTCCCAAATGGTTACAAGTGGGCTAAAATGAAAAAACATAACTAGCTAATAAATCAAAAGGGGCCCAAAATATATTATTATTAAGTTTCGGGGCCATACAAACAATTAATTTTAATTGAACTATTTAATTATATCAGGGACATTACAGTCTTCCCAGCCTAAGAATTTCTTTCCCTCAAGAAATTGTAGACTTGGATGCTCTAAGATATTTTCACTTTCCCACATGACATCTTCAATTGGCAAGTCCTTCCAAAGAACTAGGTACTCCTTGATGGCATGTGACCTCAGTGTTTTCTCTTTGATGTCAATGATCTCCGCGGGCTCTAAAATAAGTTTTCCTCCCTCGTCAATGGGTGGGATTTACTCATAGAATATGACACACTGACCAAATTACTTTTTAAGGCATGAAAGATGAAAAATGTTATGAATTTGACTTCCCTCGAGAAGCTCCAACTCATAGGAAACTTCACCTACCCTCCGAACCACTCTGTAGGGTCCATAGAAGCATAGTTTTAATTTCTTGGCACCCCTTTTCTTCAAGGAAGATTTTTTGTATGTCTGCAGCCAAAGGTAAAGTAAATACCTACCTCAAAACTCTCCTCCACCCTGTGTCGGTCAACATGCAACTTCTGTTGATTCTAAGCCCTCTGTAGGTTATCTTTGAGAGAACTCAAGATATCCAAACTTTCCTATAGTCAGTCCTTGGGCCCTCAATACACGATTGTCTCTTAAGGAAGATCCATAAATGACAAAGGCTCATAACCATATAGTTCTTTGAAGGGCTACATACCTATTGACATGTGATAGTACTATTATAACAATGGTCTCTTAAATGCAGCCAACATACCCACACCTTTTGTTGTGCTAAAACATAGTTCCATAGATAACCCTCTAGCCATTTGTTCACAATCTTTGTCTGACCATCCGTCTATGGGTGATAGGTCATACTCAGAATTTTTTTTTTATTGTTAAGTGAAATAGCTCCATCCAAAAAGTGTTGTGAAAATATTTATTCCTGTCACTGACTATGTTCCTCGGAAGGCCATGAAAGTAGAACACCTCTTGGAAAAAAAAACTCAGCCACTGAGCTATCATAAATCCTATGGGAATGGAAAATAAGTGGGCATATTTGGTCAAACGGTCCACCATGACATAAATGCAATCCTTACTTTGCACCCGGGGTAGTCTAGTGATAAAATCCATCCAAAAACTCTCCCATTTCTTATCAGGTATTGGCAGGGGATGTAGCAACCTGACATGCAGGGTATGCTCAGATTTTATTTATTAGAAATTAGAACATTCTCATATGTGTTATAGAACATCATCCTTGAGGATCTTCCAAGTGAAACTTTCCTGAATTTTCCTATATGTTTTGAGGTACCCAGGGTGTCCTACAAGAGGCGAGTCATGAACTTCCCTCAAAATTTTATCCTTCATCTTTTACTCAGGTACCAAATAGATCTGATCCTTGTAGTAAATGACATCTTCAAACACCTTTTATCTGTCATCCTTCATCTGACCATCCATCAATTGGTAGAGAAATGAATTCTTGGAGTACTCAACCAACAAATGTTCCTTCCAATCTACTGAGATCTGTGGCAGTGAACTTATGGTAGGTCTTCTTGATAGAGAATCAACCACCACATTATTCTTCCCCTTCATGTACTCAATGTCAAAATCATAGGCTTGGATTTTTCTCACCCACTTCTGTTGTCACTCGTTGAAGTCCTACTCCATAATATATCTTAGACTATTATGGTCTATCCGTACAATAATTTTTTTCCAACAAGGTGGTATCGGAATTTCGCCAGCATGTGCATACTGGTGAGCATCTCCTTGTCATAGATGGAGTACATTAATTCTTCTCCCAAGAGTTTTTGACTCTCAAACGTGATGGGGGTGATTTTCCTACATTAATATTTCTCCAATGCCTTCTCCCAACACATCGCACTCCAAGATGAAGGGTTGTGTGAAGTCTGGTAGGGCCAATATTGGATATGTACTGATGAGTTCCTTCAATTTGTTGGAGGTCTATTGTTCCTACTCATCTGAATGGAAAGCTCCCCTCTTTGTCAGATCTTCCAATGGTGCTCCTAGCTATGAAAATAATTTTATAAATCTTTTGTAGTAGTTGCACAGTCCAAAGAATCCACACAGCTCCAAGAGTGTCCTGGGTGGGGGCCATTCAAGAATTTCCTGAATCTTCTCTTGGTGCACCTAAAACCCTATGGGTACTAATGACATGACCCAAGTACAAGATCTCAGTCATCCCAAAATCCAATTGGGACCTCTTTGCAAGTAATGAGTGTGACTCCATAATTCCTAATACTTCATCCAAATATCTCAGATGTTCCTCCCATGTCTTGCTATAAATAAGTATGTCGTCGAAGAACACCAATAAAAAGTTGTGCAACTACTTGTTGAAGATGTAGTTCATGCATGACTAGAAGGTGGCTAGAGAATTGGTCAACCCAAATGGCATGACCAAGAACTCGTAGTGCGTGTAGTGGCAACAAGAGGTTTTCTTCTCAATATCTTTCTCCCTCATGCAGATCTGGTGGTAGTAAGAGCGAAGGTCAATTTTGGAGTAGACTTCTCCATGTAGTTCATCCAACAACTCATAGATCTTGGGAATGGGGTATCTATTCTTGATGGTCTTCTTTTTCAATTCCTAGTAGTCATCACACATCTTGAGAGCCCCATCCTTCTTCTTCACCAATACTACCAAGGATGCGAAGGGACTCAGCTAGGTCTGATCCATCCTTTTCTGAGGAGTTCCTGGATTGTCTTTTTTTTCTTCTCTTCTTTAAACTTCTTTGGATGATGATAGGTTGTTGTGATAACATGCTTGGATCCCTCCTCTAGCTCAATGGTGTTATCAAAACCTCTATGTGGGGGTATAATAGGTGGAATATCTACGGAAACCAAACTGTGGCTACCCAAAAATTCCTAAAGCTCATCATCATGATAGTAGACTCGTGGCCCACTCAACAGTTTGGAAAAACCCAAACACTATGCTCCCTAGACCACATCATCGTGTGTGAAGATTGCTTCCATCCATTTTTCTAAAATATCCCTCGGACTACCATTCAACATTCCTCTTAGTACCACCTTCTTTCCATCTACTTCAAATAAGAATTCCATCCATTGAATTCCCAAGATTACATATGTATCATCAAGATCTACTACAAAGAAGTCATTCATTACCTTGTAGTTTCCCATGGTAATACTCAGTTGTGGAACTAGATAAGTACATGATACTAAGTTTCCTCCCACTACCTTGACTTCAAACCCCTAAATTATTCTTCGTACACATGCCTCTCTGGGTGATGAGTGATGGGTTGATGAAGTTGAGGGAGGCTCCACTGTTAAGCATGACTAGGACCCATTGTCCCTAGAGCATACCACAAACCCAAAACACACTGCACCTTGGGGTTCCAACTAGTGCTGTAATGATGTCCCCTCTCTAAACCAACATGGAAACTCTCTTAGCGTGATTTATTTCTCCTTTATCTTCCTCTTTTTCACGTGGCTCAGATTCTTCATTTTACTCCCCGTCGTCAGACACCACATCAATGTAATGGATTTTTAATTTTCCTAAGCATCAGTGACTGGGATCCCATGAATCCTTACATGTGTAAAAGTATTTCCCATCTTGATTTCTTGCTTCATTTCCTCATCCAATGATGACTTCTTCAAGTATGGTTTGTTGTCTTTCTCCTTTGGTGTGAGGGGTAGTTTGGTATTTGTGTAACTTTTGGAAGAAGAAGATGAGGTAGCCATGTCATGTGCCTTCTTAATAAATTGGGTGAGCCTACTAGGGTTGAACCCTTTGATCCAATCTTTCAAGGGTTTCATCAACCCATCCATGATCAATACCACTTGTCTTCTCTCTGAGATATCTATCACCAACATAGACAGTCTCTAGAATTCTGTAATGTAACTGTCTACTGGTCCAAATTTCTTCAATTGAGCCATCTCCTTGAAGTTGAGCTATGGATCCTTTCTATCAAAGAAGTCTATAAGTCTCTCGATGAATTCAACATATGAGGTTACTTAATCATGGCCGAGGGTGACCATCCCATGATGCTACCATTCGTGAGTGATTCCTTTTAGGTGAAATGCTTCAAATTTGATGGTCTCATCTTCTGGCATTGGGTTAATTTGGAAGTAGGTTTCTTCTTTTTGTAACCATGCTTGTGCTGATGTTTTCTCGGTCCCATAAAAGGATGAAAAATTTATCTTTCCAACCTTCCATTTGATATCATCGTTGTAGTATCCATGACTCCTGCTACCTGAGAATTTCATTCAAAGATCTACATAATCTTTGAAGGATATATCTCCCTGAAGATTCACATCCTTCTAGTCTTGTCTGAAATGGTCTTGCGACTCTTGGATAATGGGGTATTTCTCTCTGTGAGGTGCTTCTATTTTCTGGAGAAATATCAACATCAACAGAAAATAATGTGAGAATTGTTTATTTTCAGTGATCAAATTTTTGCCATGTCCATTATGGTCTCCATTTGTTCATTATTCTGGTCTTTCTGTTAGTAGTCGATTTGTGGTTCTTCTTTTGTGTTGTAGTCTCTATTGTGTGTTTGTGGCTTCATTTTTTACCCTTTCCTATGATCACACATCATTTGGACTCATCGCGCATGAGTTTTTGCAGATTATTTGATTGACTGTCCTGTTCTTCATTTTCCAAGTCAGTCATTGTGTTTTCTAATCATTTTTTGATATTTTGATGGGAATCTCTAAGTGTGATCATGCCATCTCATTGATACATTTGAGGCCAAATTTATTGTATGATTTCATCTCTTATTTTGTACATTGGAGGTTAAACCTGATGGTTTTGGGTCTTAGCCTATTTTTTATAACATTTTTTCTCAATTTTTGGGAAATGTGATCTTTCCTTGGATGACCAATTTATAATATTATGGACTTGTTCCTAAGGGGGGTGATCTTCATAATATTATTTGGATTTCATTTGGCTAGGGTTTATGAGGGTTTTCTGATCATAATCATGCTTGTATGCTTGGCATGTGAGACTGCATATTGCAGATCTATTGTAAATGATTTTCTGATAATAATTGAACGTTGATCTTTCATTCCTATCCATCTTGGCTTATTGTTTATGTTGTGGTGTATTAGTTGCAAGGATTGGAATGATCTCCTTGAGGTTTCTCCATCCTTGACTGCATCAACTGTTATTAGAGAAGGGTTTTTTCAACCTAAGGTTTTCTTGTGGGGTGGCGGTTGAAAGGATTCAACCTACAACTACTAAGGATTTTGAAAATGGCCAGGATAAATGCTATAGGTGGAGCTAGGAGTGAATATTTGACAGTATTAGATTTTTTGAGACAAATTTTTTCCATATTGGAGACAGTAGAGACTTCTCAGAGGAGAGGAAAAAATATAGAAGATGCAAGTGATGAAGAATGAGATGAAAAAAACCAAGAATGAGCTTTATAAGGAGATAACAATGGCGCACAACCAGAGTTGAATCATAAAGATGAGAGGTTCATTAGATCCTTGACTAATTTTAATATGAGACCTCATTTCAACCCACCTGATTATCATGGAAACCTAGATACCAATGAATTCATAAATAAGATCAAAGAGATGGACACTTATTTTGAAGTTGAAGGAACTAATGAAGAGAAGAAGGCAAAGTATGCCTGTACTAAGTTAAAAGGATATGCGTCCCTATGGTGGGAACATTTATAGAAAAATTGACAGAGAAGGGGTAAAGAAAATATTAAATCTTGGGATAGAATGGTGAATAATTTGAAGGCTAAGTTTTTGAATGAGGACTACCAAGTAATTTTGTTTGGAATGTTTCAGAACTTGAAGAAAAGGGACCTAAGTGTTAAAAGTTATACTGTAGAGTTCTAAAAGTTGAACACCATATTGGGTCATATAGATGATGAGGCTGAACAAGTTTCTTGGTATCTTAATGGTTTGAGGATGTCCACACAAGATGAAATTAGTTTGTTGTAGATTAGGAGTGTGGAAGAGGCTTATAAGTGGGCCTTGAATGCTGAAGAGAAGCTGTATAAAAGGCATGAGAATAGACAAAGAGGTAGAGGAGGAAGATTCCAAAGAGGTAGAGGCATATCCTCTGTAGATCAGGAAAAAAGTGATTCATAAGTTAAGGACAATGATCGTTATAGGAGGAATGATAGGAGTTCCTACTAGAATGAAGGACAAGGTAGTGGTGAAAGGAGGAAGTTTTGTGGCTCTTGTTTCAAATACGGTGATGTAGGACATAGAGCCTTTGAATTCAAGCAAGGTGACTTTGAGAAGAAGGCAAAAGGTAGTAGGAGAACAACATTTACTGATGAATATTCCACCAGTTTAGTGAACAACAGTCAAGAAGAGGAAGGTGCAACCTTGATGACTAGGATAATTATATACCATAGAGAAAAAGAGAAGGAGACTATATAGAGGAAGAATTTTTTTAGAACTAGATGTAATGTACAATATAAGATGTGTAATTTTGTCTTAGACAATGGAACTTCTGATAATCTTTCTTCAGAGGAGTTAGTTGAAAAATTGAAGTTGTAGAGGATGGAACATCCTAAACTGTATCAGTATGCATGGATACAAGATCAACACAAGGTACTAGTAAGTGAAAAATGCCTAGTTAAATTCAATATTGGGAAGTATTATGATGATTTTTTGTGTGCTATTATGCCTATGGATGTGTGTCATATCTTGTTGGGTAGACCATGGAAGTATGATAGGAAACCTATACATGATGGTAGAAAGAATGTTTACACTAATGTTTCTAATGGGATGAAACAACATTTGTTACCTTTAGGGGAACCTCTTAAGAGTGAAGTATGTACCAGTGAAATAATTTTTCTAGTGGATGGTAGGAAGTTTTTGGATGGCATGAAGCATAATAATGTGTGTTTTTCCTCAGTAACTAAGGAGTCTAAGAAGAATGTCTTGGTAGAAGAAAATCCTAAAGAAATCACTGGGTTGTTGAATAAGTGTGCTGACATCATATCCGATAATGTACATGATGCATTACCACTGGTGAGAAGTATTAGTCATTTCATGGATTTGATACTAGGGGCTAGTCTTCCTAATAAAGAACCATATAGGATGACACCGATCAAGAATGAAGAACTCAATAAGAAAGTAAATGATTTTTTGTAGAGAGGGTTGATCAGAGAAAGTTTGAGTCCATATGTAGTGCCTACAGTGTTAGCACCTAAGAAAGATGGACAATAGAGGATGTGTAATGATTCAAGAGCTATCAACCAAATTATAATTAAGTAATGGTTTCCTTTTCCAATGATGGATGATTTTATGGATTGTTTGAGTGGGGATAAGTATTTCACCAAGATAGACTTGAAGAGTGGATACCATTAGAATAGAATTAGAGAAGGTGATGAGTGAAAGACAACATTTAAGATAAATGAATGATTCTATGAGTGGTTGGTAATGCATTTTAGATTGTCTAATGCATCTAGTAATTTAATGAGTCTAATGAGTGAAGTCCTGAAGAGATTCTTGGGTAAGTTTGTCATTGTGTATTTGGATGATATCTTGATTTTCAGTAAGAGCCAAGAGGAAAATTTGATGCATGTTAAACAAGTATTGCAGAGGTTAAGAGAAGAGAATTTTTTGATAAACATCAAGAAGTGTACTTTCATGAAGGAGGAGTTAGTATACTAGGGATTTGTAATATTTATTGAAGGATTGAAGATGGATCCTGAGAAAGTAAAATTTATTGTTGAGTGGCCTACACTAAGGAATGTTGGGGAGGTAAGATTATTTCATGGGTTGACTTGTTTCTATCAGAAGTTCATCAGGAACTTTAGTTCAATATGTGGAGTGATGAATGAAACCATGAGAGGAGATAGGAAGGAGTTAAAATGGACACATGGAGAAAAAAGGAGTTTTTCATTGTTGAAGCAAAAGGTGACAAAACAACCAGTGTTAGCTTACCTGATTTCAATAAGGTATTTCAAGTAGACTGTGATGCTAGTGAAAATACAATTGGAGCTTTCTTGACTAAAGAAGGAAGATATGTTTCTTATTTGAATGAGAAGTCGAATGATGCTAAGAGAAGGTATTCAATATATGATCAGGAATTCTATTCTATAATCCAATCTTTGAGGAAAGGGAGACATTATTTGTTACCTAGGGATTTTGTACTATATACTGATCATCAAGCATTGAAGTATTTGAGCAACCAAGGTAAGTTGAATCAAAGACATGTGATATGGGTTGAGTTTATGAAAAGATATACATTTGTGTTGAAAAATAAGGGTGGTGTGTCAAATAAAGTTGCTGATGCTTTGAGTAGGAGAAGGAATTTTTTGATTGATATGAAAATTGCAGTATTAGGAATTGATGAATTGAAGGTCTTGTATGAGGAAGATCCATATTTCAGTGAACCTTGGAAGGCTTGTAAGGAACCTAGAAAGAAGTAAGTGATTGGATTATTTCATTCTGGTTGGAATTTTATTAAAAGATAGTCAATTATGTATACTGAGAGTTCCATGAGAGATAATCTTATTAAGGAGAAATATAGTGGAGGTTTAGAAGGAAATTTTAGCATTGATAAGATAGTAGCTTTGGTAGGTGAGAATGAATTTTGGCCACAAGTTCAGAAGTATATGAGGAATTTTTTATAGAGTTGTACGGTATGTCAAGTTGAAAAATGTAGTAGTCAAGATGTGGGGTTGTATACACCTTTGAAAGTTATACTGGTCAAATCTTGGGAGGAGATTAGTATGGATTTCGTACTTGGTTTGCCTAGAAAAAAGAGAGGCTATGATTCAATCTTTTTGGTTTTTGAAAATTTTTCTAAGATGACACATTTCATTCCTTGTAGGAAGACTATAGATGTAGTGCATGTAGATGATTTATTCTTCAAGGAGATTGTGAGATTACATGGATTTCCTAAGAGCATTGTTTCAGACATGGAGTTATTATTGGAGGACACTTTGGAAGAAGATGAAAGCTGATTTGAAGTTCATTTCTAATTTTCATCCACAAACTAATGGACAAACAAAGGTTTTGAACATGAGTTTTGGGAACTTGTTGAGGTGTTTAGTTGGAAAATAAGTTTGGAAGTTGGGATTTAGTTTTTCCACAAGCAGAGTTTTCTTATAACAATTCAGTAAATAGGAGCATAGAGAAGACACCCTTTTAAGTGGTTACTGGGTTTAATCCTAAGGGAGTAGAAAAATTAATGGATATCAGTCATGATAATAAGAGGACTGCTGAAGGAGAGGAATTTTTTAAGGTTATGAGATCATTGCATGAAAGGATGAGGCATCATTTGGAGGAAATGAAAATTTTTTATAAGAGGAGAGCAAACATGAAAAGAAGACATAAGGAATTTCAAGTAGGAGATGAAGTTGTGGTATACTTCCAGAAAGGTATATTTCCTATTGATACTTATAACAAGTTGAGGATGAAGAAGTTTGGTCCTTGTAATATCTCGAGGAAATTTGATTCAGGGAATGCATATGAAGCGGAATTACCAAAGGACATGGATATATCACCAGTTCAATGTTGCATATTTGTATGAGTATCATGAATCTGTCATGCCCAAAACTAGGGCAAAACACACATACAAATTTTTTTTTAAATACACAAGAGAAAACCACAAATAGTGATGCATTGGAAGTAATGTATTATCACAGTAAGGGTTGTCTTTGAAGTCATTTAGTTTTCTATCCTTAGTTACAACTTATTCGATAAATT
>MU224951.1:7488215-7536384 GCA_018584345.1 Thuja plicata
TTCAATTTATAATTAGCAACATCAATCAATAGCATGATTACATTCCCAATTGCAAATTTTCATACAGAAAGGTTTAAAACATAAAATTTTCATAATCATCATGACATAACATCCATGAAATAATCAAGTCCCATCATGATTCAATCTTCTCATTAGTTCACTTATCTAAATATATAATCAAAACAACCATCTGATCTAGGTCTAATCTATATCAAAATGAAATCCACACAATATAATTATCATCATAACATAGTATCTCGAGTCTCTGTCAGGATAATCAAAAAGTGTATCAATGTATCAACACATAAAGTATCAAAGTGAAATCGAGCAGTAAGACTATGATGGGTCGGGGTGAGGCATCATAGAATCAAATTGTAGTAGCTGTGAAGGATCAGATGTTGGGAAACAGTATCCTAAGAAGAAGATGGATCATATAGAGCGTATTTTGGACAATAGAGTTGGTCAAAGTACAAGAGGTAAGTAGTATATGGAACATCTTTTCAAATGAAAGGAAAAACTTGTGGAGGATTATTTATGGATTTCTTAGGCTAAGGTTGACCACTTTGGTTTTCCTTTGGCCCCCCAAAAAGTGAGAGGCTCACTTTTTAAATACCACCCTTGTCTAATGTAGGAGCATCTTGGGATCTTAACAATCTTGTTTTAAACAAAAATATTTGTTTTCCTATTTGATTAGTCTGGTTTTTTTGTTAGAGGTCAATCTATGGTTTTTATTTTGTGTTGCATCATTTGGACTCATTGCGCATGATTTTTTGTAGATTATTTTCTTGACTGTCTTGTTCTTCATTTTCCTGGTCAGTCGTTGTGTTTTCTGATCATTTTTTGATAGGAATCTCCATGTGCGATTGTTCCAAATCATTGATACGTTTGAGTTTGACTTTATTGTATGATTGTATCTCTTATTTCATACATTGGAGGTTGAACCTAATGATTTTTGGGGTTGACCTATTTGTTGTTACATGTTTTCTCAATTATTGGGAAATGTGATCTTTCCTAGGTGACCTGGTGTTGTGATTTATTTATAAGCTTATGGAATTGTTCCTAAGGGGGAGATCTTTATAAGATTACTTGGTCTTAGTTTGGATAGGGTTTGTGATGGTTTTCTAATCATAATCAGGCATGTATGCTTGGCATGTGAGACTGCATGTTGCAGATCTATTGTAAATTATTTTCTGATGATAATTGAAGGTTGATCGTTCATTTCTATCCATCTTGGATTATTGTTTCAGTTGTGTTGTATTAGCTACAAGGATTGGATTGATTTCCTTGAGGTTTCTCTATCCTTGACTACATCACAATTCTTCATCCAATCATTTATATGAACAAGTGGCAATAGGATCTAAATTTGTGGCTCCTTTATCTTCTTACTTTAAACCTTCTTATAATTTTACTCAACTTAATGAACCTTTGCAAAATGTGACATTGAAGTGTCTTAATGCTAATATGTTAAAACTTTCTCCCATTAACCTAGTTGATCCTAAAAAATCTCCATCCAAATACTTCAATCCCAAATATTTCTATCAATACCACAATCAACCTGGACATGATACTGAGAAGTGTTTCCATTTGAAATGTGTTAGTCAAGATCTTATTGATTCAAATTCTATATCTATTGAACATGTGAATGAACACAGAAACAAATTTGTAGCATCTCATAAACAAAACTTTCAAATCTTTACTGATACTTTGCCTTCTCATTCCACTAATACCATTGAGTCTACTGCACCTTTGCCTTATTCCTCTCATGTTTTTTCCTACGATGATAATTCAGAAGAAGCCAACCAAGTAGTTAACCTTATTGATCAAAATAAACCTAAATCCAAACTTGAACCCAAGGTTCCAATTACCTCTGATTATAGTGAAACTATTAAGGCTCCTGATGGTCTTATTTATATTGTTGCATGAGTAAATGCAAAAATTCCACATGGTGTCCTTATATATCCCATTTGTATAGTGAATGTTACCACTCAAGAATCTCTTTATACATGACAATTTCAATGTAATTTCTATGACAAATCCGATGTGACAATCCAAACTTGCAATGGTTTCACTTATGCTATTCATGGTTCTATTACCTTTTCTGTTGAAGTTGGTAGTAAAACCCTTGATGTTACCTTTGTTGTCATCCCAACTTTTGATCAATTTCAAGTTTACCTTGGTCTTCCTTGGCTTACCTCTATGAAAGCTATACTCTCTCCTATCCATATGTGTTTGAAATTTCCCCACAACGGAGAAATGATCATTATCAACCATAGTATTTTCTATCCTTTAGTACCATGAGATTCCTTTGAAATCAATGTCTTTTGGCCTCCTATATCTCAACGAATCAAACCTCAACAAGACAATATTTTCTAAACCTATCAAAAATATGAGATCCAAAAGATTTGTGAACTTAGCAATCCTAAGAGTCTTCCATCTCCTTGTCCTGGACCTAGACTTCTCCCCACACCTCCTACACCTCCTCTTAACACTTTTATCTTACCTTCTATAGATTATACACCTTATATCTCTCAACCTAGTGAGGTTCCTTCAATTCTTCCTCCTAAGGAAGAAAAGGAACCGATGTTGTTTGATCCCAAACCAACACAAATTTCCAGCAAGACTAAGCATAACCATTGTGCTTGTGATTTCCATTGAAAAAATCATGATAGAGCCTATGAGCATTATTCTTCCCAAAACCTTTCCTCCAAAAAAATACCAACCGATTCTATCAATCCATTTGACCAACCTATTCTTAGCCCAAGGGAGGAAGCCAATTTGAAAAAGATGAAATTGATCAAACATGATAATTCTACTCATATCTTTGATTCTATTGTTATTAACTTGGATTATAAAGATACTCTTGATGATGATATCCATGATTCCAATAATGATATTCATGCTAGTGGTTCTAATGATTTATATGAGCTTATTGATGTTACTCATGATTTACTAGCTAGATTTTCAAAACAATTATCACTTAGTCCTAGTGACAAACAAAGTGACTTAGCTTCTCAACATGGTCCTTGTTTGGAATTAGCTATTTTTCCATCCGTTGTTCTTGATGTGGACCCTCTTTCATGTTTCCCACCTTCCAAAAATATTACAGATCGAGATGGGGGGAAGGTGATATACTTGACTAGATCCTCTTGTGAGGTGGATTCTATGTGTTTTCCAATTTTTTGTGACGTGCTTCCGTAGTGATGTGCTGCTTGCTATATGTTTTTTTTAGATTTATTTAAACAACTCTTATTTCTCCATTGACTCAAGGTGATAAAGGAATTTACCTATTGTGACATTCCTCTATTTTTATCTCACTTCTTCTATATGGCATTTTATGTGATATTGTACATGTGCTACTTTTCGTAAATGTACCATTATGTTGTCTGATTGGGGATGATGAAAAGTGGTAGCTACCTAGTCTTTTTGGGTCTCTTTGATGCCAGCCCAAAAAGACCCCCCTTTTTAACTCTTATGTGTCATTCTTCCACTATGCTTATAGTTCTTCTACCTTTGGAGAATGATGACAGTTCATTTTGATATAATATACATACACATATTATCATATGATCATACTGACCTAAAAAAGTTAGTAGATCCCTTTTGTGCTCTCTTTTTTCTTGTGATTATTTCCCTTTATTTTTTCCTACTTGGTGGTATCTCACAATGGAAATGTCTCTTGTGGATGCATGCATGCTCTGTTAAAGCCATTTCTCTCGCTAAGGCACTTGCAATTGCTTTAACGCGGGGGCATACACTTCACTCATTGTTTCACACTTTTCACACACAATGATTCAATTCTATCTTTCATGAATCCTTTAACTAATCCCTCTTCACTTGGTCCTTTGACTGACCGCACACACTTGGTCCTTTGAATGACTGTGTTTCAGATCCTGAGACTAATAATCCTCTTTAATGGATTGACTAGCAACTACATAGCTTGCTAGACCTTCACTACCATATTTTTCAATGAATTTTTCTTTGCATGATCCATGATAAGGAAACAATCTTATATGGCTAGTGATATTTCCCGTTCTCTCTTTCTCTCTCTTCTCCCAGTGATGTCTCTCTTATCTTTGTTTTGGATTTGATGAAGACTTAAGTCACTTAGGGGCTTGATGATTATGTCTCCTTGACCTTGGTAGGATCTTTGTGCACATTGATTTATTTTATAGTGAGCATGATATTGTCTCATACTCACACTAAAGTGGTTCTTAAATTCATAGTCCTAAAAAGTTAGCACTTATCATTGGTGGCTCTAATTAAGACCTATAGCTTCTTTGTGGTGATTTAAAGGTCATTTGCCAATTTTTCCTTATCTTGAAAACCTGTAAACCTATCATTTTCATCTCAATATCCTTGGGAAAATTTGGTACATAATCCAAGGGTACAAAATGTTTGAAATGTTATGTACCTTGTGGTTCTGTCACAAATTGGGCCCGAAGCCTGATATCAGGGTATTGCATTCATTTCCTCTTTTTTGGTTGGTCTGGTTGAATTTTGAATCCCAAAATGAGGGGCACAAGTATATAAAACCTATACCTCTCCTCATTTTGACATCCATCTCTTATATTTAAGATATCATAAGTAATCTCAAGCAATCAACTTAGTGCAAGCAATCATTTTGAAATTTTGAGAGAATTCAAGCAAGCAAGGTGTTTTCAAGATCTCAAGCCAAGGCATCCATTTTATTGTTCCATTCATCCAAGAAATTTTCTTCAAGTTGGATTTATATTTCCTATCCCATGATGGTTTTTTAGTGGAGCTCTCAAGACTAGTCAAGAAGATCTCTCCTTCTTCACCACTATTCTTCTCTTTCCTTGTAAGTGTGATCAAGCATCTCAAGAAAATCAAGATCTAGGAGTGACATTTGTAAATCCATGTGCATGTGAAGGCATCCTTGATTCTACATATCTTCTACAAGGTCAAAAAATATATTCAAGAAACAAGCAACAAGCATTTGACATGGATTTGTGAATTACAAACTTCCTTCCATGTAGGTGAGCACATTAACACAGTTCTAAGCCTTTGTTTTTAATTTATGTTTTATATTTCCTACTTTACATTTCAAATTTTAAGATTGATTCATAAACAAGGGGTTTTACCAAGGAAAACCCCTTTCCACAACATTATTTCTATTTTTCTGTGTGTAGCTACAACCCATGAAGTTACAATTTCAGATCTGAGTTCTGCAGACCTTGATACTACTCCCTATCAAATTTGGTGCAAAAATATTTGGTAGAGAATGTTCCAAAAAATTTGTATCCAGGGAAAAAACATTCCAAATATTCTATACCCTAAATTTTAGGGTAAACTTTTCAGGATAGAGAGATTGCAGATTTCAAGTTGCAGATCTAGAATTACACCTATTTTTGGATTTTGACAGTCAGAAAAATAACGAAAGAACAAAAAATCCTCCATTTCCTCAAGGTAAACATTTATTAATTGCATTTACATTTCCAAGTACATATCATTGCATATAATTTATCTTTTCAAATCAATATCCTACTTTAACAAAGGACATGATCCCCCGATTAGTGTTTGAATCCATATTTGAGCCTATTGGGACATTGACCTTCCTAATGTGTGATATTTCCATTTTGAAAAGGGAGGTGTGATATTTCCTTTCAATGTTCTATTCTTCCCTTTTCATATTGCACAATTAAATTTACTTAGGGCACATTTAGGGCACACTTAAGATACTTATGTCTTTGCGTCTCATGTGATATGATTGTGAAACTTGTCATAGTCCTATGTTGTCTTAGATTTCATCTTGAATTTATAAGTAAAGCTTCTCTTGTACATTAACATATCTTTTATATGGATACTGCAGCATCATTTTTATAATAACATTCTTTGTTACTATTGTCTTTTTTGTGGAAGGTTATTTTGCATAATAGATAGTTTGCCACTGTTGTGATTCTTTCTTGCGACTTAAATATGGTATAAGAGTTTTGATCTTTGCAAGCCCCTTGAGAATCTTGAAGTTATTTTGTCATTAAGTTATCTTAAGTGCATCGTGGTCTATATCTAACCCCACCTTTGAGTTTAGGGGGGTAAAATTTGTATGGATTAGTAGTAGATATGATATTTTTTTGTGATAGTCAATTTTGAAATTTTTTAGGCCCAACTTTTGGTCATATGAGGACTATACCATCTAAATATAGATCCCATAGAATACTAGTATTATTTCTCTACCATATTAATTTTTGAATTTTTTTATAAAGTTGTTTAAAAAAATCAAATTTAAAAGTATTGTTGTTCTAGGGTTCACAAGATCCTATATTATCACATGTTGTCAATACCCTTCTTTGGGTCATTATTTTCCACTTGGTGTTGTTGGCATTAATCATCTAGTGGTCATGGGATTAGTGCTTAGTATTACCCACTAGCACCTTAGGTACATAGATATTTAGAGCTCCATTAGTTTGTAGGCCATGCCACCTATAGTCCCTTTCATCACTATTAATTCAACACACCTCTACTCTAGGTAGTACCACTCATGGACCATCAACCCTCTTTTTTTTGCTTTTCTAGAGTACTTTCTTTTGAGAGAGCTAACTTTGTTCTAGCATCAGAATTTTGTAAACAAGTAGTTAGTGGAAAGGTAGTCTTTCATATTCTTGTATTATATAGGTGATTATTCTAAACTTTCCCCAAAAATGCCTATTCTTTAATCTAAATGTACAAGTTTTCTTATCTTTTGCAATTGGCATAGCTTTTGCATACAAAGTTAAAATTTGGAAAACTTTGTTTCAAGATTACTCAAAAAATTATCATGTTGTAAATGGTTAATTTAAGCTTTTTGATTGTACAAGTTATAAATTTTTATCATTATAATATAAATGGGAGTTGCAAATACTAACTTAATATAGTTTTGGGGCTATTATACATGATTGAGGTACCCATCTTTTCTCTCTTAATGTTCTTCTATGAGTCATGGTAGAACTAAAGATTATTGATATCCTCACTCTACATAAAATTTACAAATAAAAATTAAAAATGGGACACGTATTACAATATAAGAGACTTTGGAAAATGTTAAATGATAAACAACCTAACTTTAATAAGGAGTTTTAAATTTACTCTCATAGAAACAAACTAGATGAAGCTTTGGAGCTCACGGGATTCAATGTATTAGGTAATTTATTGATTCATAGTGTGGAGTTCATAATGAAAGGAAGTTGAGTGCAGAAGAACAATTCCAACACCAACAACATGAGAGAATGAAGCAAAAATTTCTTACAAATCCTTAAACAATTACATATCAGGTGCACGTATAAATTTAAGATTTAAACAAAGAAAAACAAGAAACAAAATTTACATTGAAAAATCCTTTCAAAAAAAACCCACACTCCAAATATAGAGCTCAATTTTATTATAATAATAAAGAGTTACAATACAATGTAAAAAGCCAATGCTCTACATGAGTGGTTAAAACAATACATAATTTTAGATAAATTCTAGCACCATAAATATGTCTAAAAAAATAATCGACTTGTCTCATAAAATACACTAGGAACATACATATTTATAGAGCTCAACATAAAGAGGTAGGAACCCAAGGTTTCTAAGATAAGGTTGAAGAACTACAACTGATTATATATTTGAAGTCATTTGTTGATATTCAACCGAGTTGCAGAAGTGATGATAAACATTATTAGTTAATGTATTGTCATTGATGTCAACTTATTTGAGTATTATTATTGTTGAAAACATTTTTTATGTATTGAAGATCTGGAACAAAAAATGCTTATGTGGTCGGTAAATGAAGAGTTTTGTATACACCGAGTGATAGTGTAAACCAAGTAAAATGTAGTGTATACTGAGCAACAATATTAACCAAGCAAGGGTTTGTCGACACACCTATTGATAAAGCAATTTAATTATAACCAAGGCTGACTTGGATGCTTAGATGGTAATTGATGATTTCGAGGTAAAAGATAAAGTTTGTTATTTGATCAAACGGTTATTATAATTCAATGAAAATTGGACAACAAAGATTGAAACGTGTTTTTAACACAACTGCCAAAGATGATTTGAGTGGGAAAATGAATGATGGAGATTAAGAGGCAAGATTTGAAGGATGAAAATTAAATGATACATGATGTCTATATAAGAGATAAGAGATTCATTTTTTAATTATGTACACAGATGTTGAAGCATACATTCAAATGTATGCATGACTGATCAAACTGGTTAAAGACAGAACCGAGTGTATTTTTGTAGACATCGCCGAGAAAACAAAGGAAAGAGCATTACCAAGCAGAACAAAGATGAAATGAATTGAAAAAATTTGTTAGAGGTATTATGTACTTAGAATAGATCTGAATATCTGAAAATCGAAGTTGTATTTGAATCAGATCATTACTGTATCAGTTTAACCATTGTTATAGATAAATCTCTTAATCGAGTAGGATAGTGAGTCCTTATTATGACATTTAGAGAATGCTGATTATTTTGTTGTTGACCTTGTTGTGGGTCCACAAAACACACCCCATTTTTTTGTCCTCTGACCATGGGGACCCCCTTGTTTTTGTATTTTGGCTTTTAGTTTTGTCTACCCCCTTGAGTCCCCACCCAGTTAGTCTCAGAAGAAAGGGTGTTAGCACAATAAAACAAAGAAGACACCTTTTTTTTTTGGCCTTTCGGCCCTTTCGGCCCTTTCAGACTTTCAGAGGACCATAGTACTTTGAAAGACCAAAATGGACAAAAGGACAAAAGTAGGCCCTTTCCATGTTTTTGGCCTCTGAAAACACTGAAAGGACGAAGGTGTCTACCTCATGACTTTCAATGTTTCAGACACCGAGACACCGAAAGTGCTGACATAAGCCCCGCGGGTTATAAATGGCCAAAAGGGCCCTAATTTACCTCACTTCACTGTTTGCAATTCCAACTTATCAAGAGCTTGTGACTTCACCATTTTTCACCCTTGATCCTGAGACTAGTCGCCCTATGCCTCCAAGATCCATTGTGTTGTCCTCCCCCGCTCCTAGCTCATTCGAGGTAGGTTTCTTCTCCATTGCCTCGTAGTTTTTTTCTCTTCGTGGTTTAGGTTTTAGGGTTTTCAATCCTAGTTCTTGTTCGACCTAGGGTGTGTGGACTTCCCTCTCCCCTGGCCTCTCAAGACCTTTTGGCACCTTCAATGTTTGTGGGAAGTCCCTCCTTGTCGGGTCGGGTCTTCCTTTTTCTAGTTTTTTGGTGCAGGGTTTTCATTTTCTTTCGGTCGCGACCTTTGTCGCAGGTTTTCAACCCCCAAAAGGCTAAAAACCAGGTTGGGTTGAGAGTCTCTCATTTCAGAGATTTGGCCTTTTTGACCATTTGGACCTCCAAAAGGTCTAAAATGAATGACAAGTACAAATCCCTGATAGCGTTGTCCGCTTCAGCAAGATCTCGCACTTTCAGATTTCATGAGCCTGTTCAGAGTTTTGGCGTCCACAAAAAAACTTTGGACTTTTGGATGTCGATAGGTCCAATGAAGCTCACTCTTCAACAGTGGATTTTCATATTTTCGGCCTTTTCAGCCTCAAAAATTCTTTTCGGCACCCGAAACACCGAAAGGGCTTAAAGTGCAAAAACCTACATTCCTGGCCACTTAGAGAGTTTTTTCCTCTATTTTTTTAGGTTAGTCAACTTTCCCTCAGTTTTTCTTTAAATAAAATATTGATACTTACATGTTTCATTATAGGAATGCCTGAGAAAAAGACTGCATCACCCATGAAGTACCTATACAAGGGGAACACTGCCCCTTCCAAAATTAGCAACAAGCACATTGAAATCACCGATACTGATATCGGGAATGTAGATTGGGATGACTTCCTGACAAGGTGTGGCCAACCAATTGGGAGATTAGAGGATTGTTCCTCCCTGGTATTAGCAGGACTGGTCAGCACAGCAGCCCACCCAGTGGCCGTGTCCTCACTTGAACTGATCATGACCCTAGTGAACCATTATGACTCTGACAAAAGGGTGGTTCAGAATATAGAAGGCCAAGTAGTATTGGATATTAGGCCAGATGTCATAGAGGATGTCTTCCACCTCCACAAAGGCGTAGACAAGTTCTATGAATTTTTTAGATATAAGGGAAACTTGTGGTTTAGAAACAAAGGGGAAGAGGCCTATGAAATAGTCAATAACCACTACCTCAAGAAACCTCTCCCAAAAAATAAGTTGGACAAGATAGAATTAAGGAGAGGATACATGAAAGATGATATCAAGGCAGCCATAACAATGCTAAGATGAGTATATGAGTTACCCCAATCATTCCAACTAGAGAATTGGATGATTCTCCTGATAGAAAGACTTAGATGCCACAGGGCTAGGCTCGACTAGGGGACCATCATCAGTGACAAGTTGGATGAACAGCTGGTGGCAGTGAAACACAACCCCAAGTTTTACATGAGTACCTATGTGGTATACCTATTGGAAGCACATACCAATTACCCAGGACTCATCAAGAGGGGAAACCTAAACAATCCCAATGCATGGTCACACATCGTGTACCCCAAACTATAGAAAAGGGAAAAAATGTCAAAAGATCGCCCAGATTATAGGATAGTCAATGACGCCTTCATTTTCGCAATCATCTGATCCATTGAGGGTGATTTTGCAAAAAGGATGTCAGAAGAAGCAGCCACCAAGGTGAGGTTCATAGGGGCTTATTACATACAATTCAGAACATTCACTTACATTTAGATAGAAGGATCAACATTGAAATCAAAGAATTTTCCCAGATATCCACCCAACTAGATAATCATTTTAGAGATGGATCAGAAACTTGAAAATGCATATGAACACATAAAACACAAGAAGAAGCACTATTGGGATTTTATCATCTCATTGGGAACCCACCAGGGAAGGGAGAAAGCCACTAGTAGCCTCAGGGCTTAAACATGCTCTAGGTTTCATGAGTAAGGATGAGGAGACTATAAAAACCTTGACAGAACAGAATGAAGCTTTGAAGAAGTTCATTCACAAAATAGTTGGTCCTATTGACCCCAGCTACCCAGAAGCCTCATTGTAGGAAGCATTAGATAAGAGAAACACCCCAGACCTGCCGGCAGGGTTAACACCATCCTTAATCACAACAAGTATAGATTGGAAGGAAGGTTTTGAACAGTACGGGGAGAGTGCCATAAAACAGGTATTCAAACCATATAGGGTTATTCTTATAGAGGCTACACATTTAATTGATTTAATGACAAATGAGGGTGCCCTAGAGTCTGAGACAAGAAAATAGTGAGATGCCCTCCAAGATTTATAGATCATCAAGAAACAATGCTTCCAGATCCTGGTAAAGATATATGAAGGTGAGGAGCTAGACAGTTTTGAGACATGGATCAAGCACATAATCAAGATAATTAGCGTTTATGAAAAATGTCAAGATTCCATGCTAGAGAAGCAAAAAGAAGTCCTGGAATGGGTGGAAGAAATAGATGTCTTCTTCATAGGGATCGGCCTTGATTTATACCATGATGAAGCTAAGCATGTCTTACGGCCATCTAAATAAGTGGTCCAATAATTCAAGGACATCATGGCAAGTGTAGGGACCAAGGAAGCCTTGCAACAATTATTCTATTCAAAAGAAGAGATGACAAGGATGAAAAAACATGTAGAGGAGATCCAGTTATTTTCTTCCAAGCTAACTACCTTCAAAGAAAAGCAAGAATAGAAGGTCAACAGGGTGAAAAGAAAGAAGATAAACTACGAGGAAGTTCAGGAGGTCATACAAAGGCTCCAGGCTACACACCCATAAGTATTCCCAAACTGACCCCTTGGACCATTGAATATTTGGAAGAAGCGATCTCCAAGATTTAAGAGAATTCCCTAAGATAGGTTTTGGTGTTTCAGCCTTTCAGCCCCTTCAAGACATGCAGATTTCAGATTTTTGGCCTTTTGGCCCTCCAGGTTTTTCGGCCTTTTGGCCCTCTAGGTTTTTTGGCCTTTCAGCCCTACAGGTTTTTTGGCCTTTTCACCCTCTAAAAATTCTGAACTTTGGATCATAATTTAGATTGTTTAACACTTAAGAAATTTTGAAGCATTAAAGTTTTGGAGGTGAGGTCGGGGTCTAAAAAATCTGGGTGTTTCCAGCGAGATCACATTTTTTGCACACTATTTGAACTCCAGATCAGATTGATGGCTAACTTGAGTTTGTTTTGAAGGGACTAAGGGTCTCTTACCAGTCTCCACCGCCAGAAGAGCCTCCAAGTGAAGAATGCAAGGAAAAATTGAAGAAACGAGAAGAAGACTCCAAGTTTTTAGAAGAAACCCTCCTTTTCTCTTTTCTTCTTGGTGAGTTTGACCCTCTTTGCATGGGAAGACTGATTGTAAATGGATTCAACAATCCATGCAAGTTAACTAGTATCAGTTAAGAGTAGTTTCCCTTTCAACAAAGTTTTAGTTTAATTTATTTTTCTCTCTGATGCCCAAAATTTGGAATTCACAGTTGTGGATCAAACTCTATATATTTTAATCACAAATCAATGTAAACAGTCGGATTCCTAATGAAATAAAGATATACATTTGGCGCTTCACTCGTGGTGTGTAAATTTCTGCTACCTATGTGAAATTATTGGATGTATGCTTGTATTATTCATTATTTTTAGAGAGCCTCTTGTTTATTGTGTTTTGGATTTGCGTTTATTTAGTTGGAGTTTTTTGTTGTTTGCTTCACCTTGCTATGATGAATGCATGGAAGAGATCATCTTTGGGTTTAACGATAAATCTATCTCATGGGTGCGCACATCTTTGTGGATTCATGATTTGATCAATTTTGAATATCTCACATGAGTGAATGTACCTTCTCTCCAAACATTTTCACCCATGGAGTATTGAATAGTGACTTGGTCTAATTTATGCTTCGTGGGTCAATTCGCAAGGAAGATTTTTCAGCAGTTTATGTTTGTAGGATTTCATTTTCAGTAATTCATTTTACTTCTCGTTACTCTATTCTCTCTTTAAATTCTGAAAATCTACATCTTGAAAATACAAATTTGTATTTTATTTACAACACCAATATTTGTTAAAATAGAAAATACCAAAAAGAACTAAAGTGTTTTGCAGTTTGATGTCTTGAACAAACTAGCAAAGGCCTCCTTGTGAGCAATCACATTTATCTTCAACTGAGTAACCAAGCAAGTTGTGACCGGATCCCAAAGAACCTTGGGAATAACCTCGTTATTCTTTCAAGAGAGGAAATAGAATCTCAAGATCCTAGCAAGTTGGCTTGTGTCAAAAGAACGCTCAACAGAAGTGGCACTAGAAGGAGGGCCTGCAGACTCAATAGCTGGATAATATTGGATCTTTCTCTCTAGAGAGATTCTAGTGAGTGCTTAGATCATCTCCAAAGAGATGCAAGTACCTTGAACTCACCCACCATCGTAGAGATCACAGTGACAAAGGAAAGATCAAAGAAAAATCCTCTTACCACCTTACCGAGTCTCAGAATTCTCTTGGAGAACAATCACATATTACTGCCTTGACTGTCATAACAACCATAGATCAAAATCAAAACGTGCAAAATCAGAATTTGAAACAACCACGTCCAATGGGATTTTTCCCCAACGTAACCAGCTCACCTCTAAATTTTTTTGAGAAGCTTAATGAGTTACCCAAAAATCCAGAGAAGTTTTGCACCCGATTCATATATGGAAAATCAAGGACAACAGGAGAACACATCCGCGCCTTCCAGGAAATTCGTAACCATAAAGAGATTGCCCACCAAGATGTTGTTTTTTGTCTATTACCATATTCTTTGGGAGAGTTCACATACAATTGGTACCTGAATTTACCACGACGGTCTATCTCTACATGGAACAAATTTGAAACCAAATTCCTCAATCAATTGAAGTTGTATGTGGATCCTGCCACAACACATCACCAGTTCATCAAAATGAGGAAAGATCCTAAGGAACCCATTGCTATGTTCAATCATCATTTTCACAAAATGCATCAAAAGTTGGAAGCTCCTTACACCATACTAGATGAGGCTGTCATACAAGTTTACTTGAAGGCTTTGGATCCTTTCACCTCAATCTTTCTAAGGAGGCTTCCTCCAATGGATAGGGACACAATGGAAAAGGTGTACAATGAAGCCATCACATTCACCTAGAAGATGGACCTACAAGAAGGGAGTTATGTGGAAGTGCCTACCAAGAATAAACTTGCTATCCCACATCCATTTGCAGCAAGCAATCAAGATCTGGCCACTCACACACCAATGTTGAATCCCATTTCGGTGCAACCATTTGCAGCCGTACCCCCATTTATTACTTATCTAGGTTATGAGGCTCACAAAATAGCATTTGTGGAACAAAGAGTTATAGCCCAACCAGAGCATGATACTGTCATGGCCTCCGAGTTGGATGCCATGAAGAAAACCTTGTCACAACTCACCAACGAGCTCACCCGGATGAAGTTAAATCCATGCCAAAATCAAGGTGGATATAAACAGACATTTGCTGGTCTAAATACATACCCAAAAAATCCAAACCAAGGCTTCAATACATACAAAAACAACAATACACAAGAGAAGCAGTTCAGGAAACAAAGGCCAAGCCGGCCATGGAACACTAGACCCAATAACGACAAGATCCCAGCAAACAATGCCAACACTTATGAGGCTTCAGAGGATAATTTTTTTGGGTCTTCAAGTCCACACCAAGGCAATGATGGGTATGGGAACAAATCCCGTGATTGTTATAGCCAAAATGGTGTTCGATTCTTATGAGTCTAGAAAGGAGGAAGGCCTAGATTCTTTCATAGGAGAAGATGAGTTTGTGTTTCCCTTCCAGAGAGAGAATGAGCCTGATTATTCTGAGGTACACACCTTCCAAAATGATCAATGAAACACATACAACCTTCAGAGTAGAAAAGAACCCCTCACCGATGGTATTCCCTCAAGAAAACAACCAACCCCACCAAATCCTCAGGCTAGTAATAATCCCATTCCTCCTAAAGGCCCAAATGGTCCCACACCCCCTACAACGAGTCCATATGCCAGCTATAGAGGTGTGGCCTAGCCAGGTGATAAATATAGCGCAGTTGATGAACTGAAGAAAACTAAAGTGAACATATCTATGTTTGAAAAGATGCAAGGCTGCCCATCTCAGAAGGAGGCCCTTCTAAGATCTCTGGACCACTCAAAACCTGGCTCATCAACCAACAATACAAGGAAACCTACATCCAGTATCAACAAATCTGAGGCTTTTCCCATAATGTTCAAGGATAAGATGGAGGTCCCACCATTCTTACTCAGTTTAGAGATGTTTGGAAAGAACCTACACAACTGCCTGATTGATTTAGGAGCTTCTTGCAATGTCATGCCCCTATCAATCTGCCAAAAGTTGGGAATGGCACCCCAAGTAACAAACTGAGTAGTCATACAATTGGATAAGACCAAGGTCAAGGTGATTAGTGTGCTCAAAGACATACACATTCAATTGGTTGTAGATCCCAGAATACAAGAACACATTGATGTGCATATAGTGGACATACCTGAAACTTATGGGATGTTTTTGAGTAGAGAATGGACCAAGTGCTTGAGAGGGTGGCTTTCCACAGATTTCAACTAGTTGTGGCTACCATGGAGAGGTTAGAATAACCAGATCTAGACAGATGAAGAGCCTAAATTGAGAAAGATGATCACTAAGTATAATTCCCTGAATGAAGTCATGTTCACGCAGACAAGCTTGGGCACTTATTGGATGGATGAAATCCTCATGTTCCAAATCCAAGAAGGCCTAGAATCAGGCCACAACTCTATTCTAGGCCTCTTAGAATCAGATATCGATGATGAGATCTTCCAACACTTCATCAACAAAAGTACAACTAGCTTATGACACTTGGGTTAGGAGGCAGACCCTAACATTTTGTTACTACCAGGGTACTGCCAACTACACCAGGCTAGCCATTCTGAGTTCACATGCCCCAGTTCCCAGGAAGCATTATCACAGGTATTGACCCAGATCACCTTACCAATTAAGCTATCAAAAACCTCGACAATAAAAGAGGAAATCATTGAGACTGAGGACAAAAGTAACACCCTACCAGAAATAGACAGTCCAGTCCCTACAAACACTTCACATCAGAACTAGGACAGTGAGTTGGATTCTGATGACAGAAGTCCTTCTTTGAACACACTTAGTGACTGGAGTACCTTTGATGATGGAGCATGTCCCCCTCACAAAGGAATGCTAGAAGATGAAGGTGGTGAAAGTGTTGAGACCCCCAAACCCAGAGATACCCAAAATGTAGGAGAATTAACCTCTTCTGACAGTGATGGAGAAAGGGGATGGAAACTCAAAACCAAGGGCTCTCCCAAGAGAAAATTAGCCAAGTCTATCCCTACTAAGCAACCCCAGATACGGAAATTGCACTTTGATGGTTCCAAATGTAAACAGGGAGTAGGTGCGGGGATCAAATTGATAAACCCAAGAGGTAAGTCTTTCTATGCTTCTTATAGGTTACAATTTTTGTGCACTAAAAATGTCGCAGAATACGAAGCGCTAGTTTGTGGGCTTCTCCTAGCCCACAAAAAGGGAATAAAAATCCTGATAGTGGAAGGGGAATCACAATTGGTCATCAAGAAGACCTGTAGTCAGTATACTTACAATGATAAGAGGATCTCAGCCTACCAAAATAGAGCATGGGACCTAATCAACAACTTTGACGCTTTTGACATTAAAACCATCCCAAGAAGAAGAAATGTTGTCATTGATGCCTTAGCTGTTTCGACTAGTTCATTACATCTAATGGAGAAATCCAAGCTAAATAAATTCTTAGTTGAACTTGTCACAGGCCCAGCCATTCCAGACAATGTCACTAATTTTTAAGTATTCCAAGATGATCAACACATCTTGGAGTTTATCATGTGTGCCGGTGTGTTCAAAAAATAGATCATAGAAGAGGAAAAGGAAGGTGAAGAAGCAGTTGAACTTGAAGATCCTGATGATCAAGGTGTATTAAATCTAAGGACTAACAATTTCAAGAATACAGTAAGGAGACACCCAGACATAACACCTGATGTTAAAGAATGTGATACATACAAACTTGGCACAGAAGAGGAACCTAAAGAGGTCCACATCGGAAAGGTAGGAACCAAAGAAGAGAAGGAGAAAATGGTCTAGCTCCTCACTGAATATCTAGATTTTATAGCATGGAGCTATGAAGAATTGAAGACATATGACACCTCAGTCATAGTGCACAACATCCCTCTAAAACTAGAATCCAAGCCTTTCAGGAAATGACAGAGACCTGTGAACCCTACTATGAAACCCTTAATTCAAAAGGAAGTTCAGAAGTTGCTCAATGCTAGAATCATCTTTCCAATCTGGCATTCCACTTGGGTTGTGAACCTAGTACCCGTAAGAAAGAAAACTTGAGAAATTAGATTGTGCATGGATTTTTGGAGCCTTAACACGTCTTGTCAAAAGGAAAATTACCCGCTCCCGTCTCTTGACAAAGTGCTACAAAAGGTTAATGGGTCTCAAATGATGTAATTTCTGGATGGTTACTCAGCTTACAACCAGGTGATGGTGCAAGAAGAAGACAGGTTGAAAATGACATTCACAACCAAATGGGGAACCTTCGCCTACCACCGGATGCCTTTCAGATTGATTAACACTAGGGCCACTTTTCAGAGGGTAATGGACATAGCTTTCAAAGGACTAGTTGGGAGGTTCATTATCATATACATGGATGATCTCATAGTTTTCTCAAAACAAAGAGCTGACCACTTAAATGACTTCAGAAAATGTCTTCAAAGATGTAGGGAATTCAGGATTTCCCTCAATCCCAAGAAATGTGTGTTTTGGGTAACTAAAGGAAAAATCTTGGGACATATCATTTCTAAGAAGGGAATATCCATAGATCCCAAAAGGGTAGAGGCCATTCTAAATTTGACACTGCCGCATAGCCGCAAAGAACTAAAATATTTCTTCAGGAAGATCAACTTCGTAAGGAAGTTCATTAGTGGTTTCGCAGAGATAGTAAAATCATTGAACGACATGCTTAAGAAAGATGCCAAGATTGAATGGGCCCTCCTAGCCAAGAAATCCTGTGAGGAGATTAAAAGTGCCATCACTATGGCACTAGTCCTAGTCAGCCCAGACTACACTATCCCGTTCAAGGTTTACTCTTTTGCATCTAAGAACTCATGTGCAGGCATCCTCACATAGAAGAAGAATAGTGAAGATGAGAGACCCATATCTTTCATGAGTTGTCCTTTCAAAGACGTTGAGCTCAGATACCCAAACTTGGATAAACAGTCCTTTGCTCTTGTCAAAGTGGTAAAAAAGTTCAGACATTACATCTTGAGAAGTAAAGTCATTGGGATAGTTCCAGACGCAGTTGTAAAGTCCCTTTTGAGAAGAATGAGCTGGGAGAGCGGAGAGGAAAATGGATGGCAATCCTCCAAGAGTTTGACCTTGAAAGCAAACCAATGAAAATAGTAAGGGGCCAAGGCCTAATGAAGATAATATCTAAGGTTGAAGAAGGTCTGGTCTACCAAACCTACACTGATCAAGGCATGATAAGTGATGTATGGTATCAAGACATAGTGTATTATCTATTGCAAAACTATTTCCTAGAGGAGGTGAGTGGTTCCTAGCGAAGAGCCTTGAGAATCAAAAGTAGCTCCTACATGTTAAAGAATGGACAACTGTATAAATGCAATTATGAGGGTCTATACCTGAGGTTATTGGACAGAATCAAGGAAAAGAAAACCCTACAATATTTCCATGATAAATATGGAACGGGACATGGGTTAGCTAATGCAACTGCCCACCAAATCTTAAGGGAAGGATATTTCTAGCCTACAATATTCAAGGACACTAGCGAACATGTGAGATCTTGCCACACTTGCCAGACCAGTGCAACTCGAGAGAGAAACTCTACAATGCCCTTACAACTAGTGTACAAGGTATGCCCGTTTGCCCAATGGGGCTTAGATTTTGTTTGAATGATTAACCCCCCTTCGTCTGTAGGACACAAGTTCATTTTGAAAGCTACCAACTACTGCACATGCTGGACGGAGGCTCATGCATTGAAGAATTGTACTATAGAGGTCATGACCAAATTCTTGGAGGAGCGCATCATAACCAGGTTTGGGATGCCATTTTATCTGGTATATGACAATTCTCCCTCTTTTTATTCTTCCTCGCTCACACAACGGGCCTTCAAAAACTAGATAATCCTCAAGTTCTCTTTAAATTATTATCTAAGGTAATGATGCAGCAAAGTCTACAAACAAGAACTTAACAATAGTGATCAAACACCTCTTGGATGACAACCCCAGGGATTGGCACACGCAACTAAAATACACTTTGTGGACTGATCACATAAGGATCAAGAATGCCCTAGGGACGTCTCCATACCAATTGGTCTATGGATTACAACTGGTCTTCCCCATGAACTTAAAAATCCCAATCCTAAGATTCATGGACTAATATGTGGGAGGAGAAGATTGAGTACAAGTCAGGCTCATAAATCTCCTTAACCTAGAGGAGAAGTGAACATTGGCTCTAGAGCATGTATCAAAGCATCAAGCCATAGTCAAGAGGTGGTTCGATAAGAGAGCTACTATTAAAGCCTTCAGGATATCTTACCTTTTCCTCATGTGGGATAAGGCGAAAGAAAATCTGGGCAGCCACACCAAGTTCCAAAGACTATGGACAGGCCCTTACCAGATATCAAAGATCCTATGGGAAAACACTTTTAGGATCAACACTTTGAATGGAGAGTTGACCCCATTGCTAGTGAATGGGAAATTCCTCAAACATTACTTTGGATCCTAAGAAGGATTGCTTTCCATCCCTTGTACCATAGTCCATTTTTTCTTCTTTTTTTCCTTTCTTTTTCTTTTTGTCGCCTTCACCGTCAGTCCTTTCTTCCATTGATGGTGTTTTTTCCTTTGGTCATGGCTCATTTCATCATTTGGGTAAGTGTGTTTTGGATCCATTCCAAGTTATTCCATAGATCAGAGAAGGGGTTTTTCTTAGTCAAATTCTCCAAAGATATGTGCAACACAATAGACACTCCCCAAAGGCAAAGTGGTGATAATTATCGTTGACAGACAAGGAGTTCAAAGCTTGGTCATCCTAATCATAGAACACACTAAGAGACAATGCTCAAGAGCATCGGTGTCTTGGGAATTTGTCAATTGCAACTAGCAAGAGTGCATAGATTTGGGTACCCACCGATCCTAGAACCCAAGTGTAAACTTAATGCAAAGGCAATAACAAAAAAAGAGAAAAGCTGAAGAGAGAGCAAAAGAAGCACACAAAAGAAAAGTGCCCCAAAGAGGTCACAAGTGTGAGATCTGGGTGACAAAGCCTAATCATTTCTTAGATCAAATCAAATACAAAAGAAAATTTATTATGGACCTGAACACATGAAATACACAAACATTCAAGGTGTGACACATTTCAGAAGCACGCAAAATAAATAAAAGGATTTTCCAAAGATAGAACTCTCAAAAGAAAGAAAGCTACAACCTAGCATATAGAATGAACTTGGGTGACTATGAAAACCTCTACTAGGGCTATTAATGCCTGACTCATAGTAGAGCAATGTTATACTTGGGATTTGGGGAAAACTTTGTCGGGGCTATGAACGCCTGACTAACAGCAAAGTTCTTTCTGGGAAACCCTGGTCTACTTGGTGAAGGTTGGGAGAAGCTGGAAAATGTTCCAGTTACGACAATCAAGGGTCAAGAAATGAATACACATGAACACACATTGGGAAACAAGCGGAAAACCTTGGATTGGAAGTCATTGAAAGATTGTCAATACCAACACCTCTTGGTTTCATTCTACTGCAAAGCTACATTCTGAAAGAGTATTGATGATGAAGAAATGACTTGGTCATTCCTCCTTTTTGTTGAGGCTATTTGTTGTGGATCCACAACACACACACCCCATTTTTTTGTCCTCTGACCATGGGGACCCCTTGTTTTTGTCATTTGGCTTTAATTTTTGTTTTCCCCCTCGAGTCATCACACGGTTAGTCTCAGAAGAAAGGGTGTCAGCACGATAAACCAAAGAAGACACCTTTTTTTTCAGCCTTTCATCCCTTTCAGCCTTTTGGAGGACCATAGTACTCCAAAATACCGAAATGGACGAAAACATGAAATTTGTCCCTTTTGGTGTTTCTAGCCTCTAAAAACACTAAAAGGCTGAATGTGTCTACCTCCTGACTTTCGGTGTTTCAAACCCCGAAACAGCAAAAGTGCTGAAATAAGCCCCGCGGGTTATAAATGGCCAAAAGGGCCCTAATCTATCTTACTACACCATTTGCGATTCCAACTTCTTGAGAGCTCACAACTTTTCCATTTTCACCCTCAATCCTGAGACTAGTCACCCCTTGCCTCCAAGCTCTGTTGTGTCATCCTCCCCCGCTCCTAGCTCATTCGAGGTAGGTTCCTTCTCTGTTGCCTCATAGTTTTTTCCTCTTCATGGTTTAGGTTTTAGGTTTTTCACTCCTAGTGCTTGTCTGGCCTAGGGCGTGTGGAATTCCCTTTCCCCTGGCCTCTTAAGACCTTTTGGTGCCTTCAATGTTGGCAGGAAGTCCCTCCTTGTCGGGTCGGGTCTTCTTTTTTCTAGTTTTTTGGTGCAGGGTTTTCATTTTCTTTCTGTTGTGAACTTTGTCGCAGGTTTTTGGCCCTCGAAAGTCCAAAAACCATGTCGGGTTGGGAGTCTTTCATTTCAGAGATTTGACCTTTTTTGGCCTTTCGAACCTCCAAAAGGTCCAAAATGACCGACAAGTCTGAATCCTTGAAAGTGTTGTCTGCTTCAGCAAGATCTCGCACTTTTAGATTTCATGAGCCTGTTCAGAGTTTTGGCGTCCAGAAAAAAACTTTAGAATTTCAAATGTATATAAGCTCACTCTTCAACAGTGGCTTTTTGCAATTTTGGCCTTTTCAGCCTCCGAAACCATTTTTGGCGCCCAAAACACCGAAAGGGACAAAAGTGTAAAAATATGCATTCCTGGCCACTTAGAGAGTTTTTTCCTCTATTTTCTTAGGTTAGTCAGCTTGCCCTCAGTTTTTCCTGAAATAAAATATTGATACTTGCATGTTTCATTGAAGGAATGCTTGAGAAAAAGACTATGTTTCCCATGAAGTACCTATACAAGGGGAACACTCCCCCTTCCAAAATTAGCAACAAGCACATTAAAATCACCGATACTGATATCATGAATGTAGATTGGGATGGATTCCTGACAAGGTGTGGCCAACCAATCGAGAGATCAGAGGATTGCACCTCCCTAGTATTAGTAGGACTGGTTAGCGTAGAAGGTCACCCAGTGGCTATGTCCTCACCTGAATTGATCATAACACTGGAAAGCCATTATGACTCTGACAAAAGGGTGATTCAAAATATAGAAGGCCAATTAGTAATGGATATTAGGCCAGATGTCATAGAGGATATCTTCCACCTCCACAAAGGCATAGAAAAGTTCTATAAATTTTTCATAGAGAAGGGAAACTTTTGGTTCATAAAAAAAGGGGAAGAGGCCTATGAAATAGTCAATAACCACTACCTTGAGCAACCTCTCCCCAAAAATAAGTTGGACAAGATAGACTTAAGGAGAGGATACATGAAAGATGATATCAAGGCAGCCATAAATATGCTAAGCCAAGTATATGGGTTATCACAATCATTCCAACTGGAGAATTTGATGATTCTCTTGATAGAAAGACTCAGAGGCCGCAGGGCTAGGCTCGACTGGGGCACCATCATCAGTGAAAAGTTAGATGAACAGCTAGTGGCAGTGAAACACAACACCAAGTTTTACATGAGTACCTATGTGGTATACCTATTGGTAGCACGGGCAGATTACCCAAGACTCATCAAGAGGGGAAACCTAAATGATCTCAATGCATGGCCTCACATCATGTACCCCCAACTACAGAAAAGGGAAAAAATGTTAGAAGACAGTCCAGAGTATAGGATAGTCAATGACACCTTCATTTTTGCAATCGTCCAATCCATTGAGGGTGATTTTGCAAAAAGGATGTCAAAAGAAGTAGCCGCCAAGGTGAGGGCCATAGGGGCTTTTTACATATAATTCAAAACATTCACTTACATTCGGATAGCAGGATCAAATTTGAAATGAAAGAAGTTTCCCAGATATCCATCCAACTGGATAATCATTTTATAGATGGCTCAGCAACTTGCAGATGCATATGAATGCATAAAACACAAGAAGAAGCACTGTTGGGATTTTCCCATCTCACTGGGAACCCACCAGGGTAGGGAGCAAGACACTAGCATCCTTAGAGATTAAACATGCTCTAGATTTCATGAGTAAGGATGAGGAGACTATAAAAACCTTGACAGAACAGAATGAAGCTTTGAAGAAGTTCATTCACAAAATAGTTGGTCCTATTGACCCCAGCTGCCTAGAAGCCTCATTGTAGGCAGTGTTAGATAAGAGAAACACCCCAGACCTGCCGATAGGGTTAACACCATCCTTAATCACACCAAATGTAGATTGGAAGGAAGATTTTGAGTAGTACGGGGAGAGTACCATCAAACGGGTATTCAAACCATATAGGGTTATTCTCATAGAGGCTACAAATTTAATTGATTTGACAACAAATGAGGGTGGTCTGGAGTCTGAGACAAGAAAATGGTGAGCTGCCCTCCAATATTTATAGATCATCAAGAAACACCCCTTCCAGATTCTGGTAAAGATATATGAAGGTAAGGAGCTAGACAATTTTGAGACATGGATCAAATGCATAATCAAGATAATTAGCGTTTATGAAAAATGTCAAGCTTCCATACTGGAGAAGTAGAAATAAGTCCTAGAATGGGTGGAAGAAATAGATGTCTTCTTCACAGGGATCAGCCTTGATTTATACCGGGATGAAGCTAAGCATGTCTTATAGTCATCTAAAGGAGTGGTCCAACAATTCAGGGACATCATGGCAAGTGTAGGGACCAAGGAAGCCTTGCAACAATTATTCTATTCAAAAGAAGAGATGATGATGATGAAAAACCATGTAGAGGAGATCCAATTATTTGCTTTTGAGCTAACTACCTTCAAATAAAAGAAAGAATGGAAGGTCAACAGGGTGAAAAGAAAGAAGATAAACTATGAGGAAGTTCAGGAGGTCATACAAAGGCTCTGGGCTGCACACCTAGAAGTATTCCCAAAATGATCCCTTGGACCACTGAAAATTTGGAAGAAGCGATCTCCAACACTTAAGAGAATTCCCTAAGATAGGTTTTGGTGTTTTGGCCTTTCATCTTTTCATCCTTTGGGCCCCCTCAGGACATGCAGATTCCAGATTTTTGGCCTTTTGGCCCTCTAGGTTTTTTAGCCTTTCAGCCCTCTAGGTTTTTCAGCCTTTTGGCCCTACAGGTTTTCTGGCCTTTTTGGCCTCTGACAAGTCTAAACTTTAGATCAAAATTTTGATTGTTTAACACTTCATAAATTTTGGGGCATTAAAAGTTTCAGAGGTGAGGTCGGGGTTTGAAAAATTTGGGTGTTTCTAGTGAGATCACATTTTTTTCACACCAATTGAACTCCAAATCAGATTGATGGCTAAATTGAGTTTGTTTTGAAGGGAATAAGGTTCTCTTAGTAGTCTCCACCTCTAGAAGATCGTCCAGGTGAAGAATCCAAGGAAAAATTGAAGAAACAAGAAGAAGACTCCAAATTTTCAGAAGAAACCCTCCTTCTTTTCTCTTTTCTTCTTGGCGATTTTGACCCACTTTGCATGGGAAGACTGATTGTAAATGGATTTTAGAATCCATGCAAGTTAACTAGTATCAGTTAATAGTAGTTTCCCTTTCAGCAAAGTTTTACTTTAATTTATTTTTCTCTCTGACGCCAAAAATTTGGAATTCAGAGAATTGGCTCAAACTCTATACATTCTAATCACAAATCAATGTAAACGGTTGGATTCCTAATGCAATAAAGATATACATTTGGTTCTTCATTCATGGTGTGTGAATTTCTACTACCTATGCAAAATTATTGGATATATGCTTGCATTATTCATTATTTTCAGAGAGCCTCTTGTTTATTGTGTTTCGGATTCGCGTTTCTTTAGTTGGAGTTTTTTGTTGTTTGCTTCACCTTGTTGTGACGAATGCGTGGAAGAGATCATATTTGGGTTTAACTATAAATCTATCTCGTGGGTGTGCACATCTTGGTGGCTTCATGTTTTGATCAATTTTGAATATCTCGCATGAGTGAATGTACCTTCTCTCCAAACATATGAACCCGTGGAGTATTGAATTGTGACTTGGTCTGATTTATGCTTCGTGGGTTTGTTCCAAATCTCCCCATCATTCAATTCGCAAGGAAGAGTTTTCAGCGGTTTATGTCGTTAGGATTTCATTTTCATTAATTCATTTTACTTCTCGTTACTCTATTCTCTCTTTAAATTGTGAAAATCCACATCTTGAAAATATAAAATTGTATTTTATTTACAACACCCATATTTGTTAAAATAGAAAATACCAAAAAGAACTAATTTTTTTTGCAGTTTGATGTCTTGAACAAACCAGCAAAGGCATCCTCATGAACCATCACATTTATCTTCAACTGAGTGACCAAGCAGGTTGTGAGCTGACCCCGGAGAACCTTGGGAATAACCCTATTATTCTTTCAAGACAGGAAATTCAATCTCGAGATCCTAGCAAGTTGGCTTGTCTCAAAACAACGCTCAACAAACCCCATAGTGAATGCATGGTCAAGAGAGAACTGTTAGTGTTAAACCCTCTAACCATGTCACATTTAATAGTGTGCATTGTAACCTTTAACAAGGTTGGCTCTTAACTGAGCTCACTTCAGAAGAGTGAAATTTTTTTGGGTTACCAGTCCCAAGTGGTTTTTCCTTTAGCAGGGTGACCATGTTAAAAATCTATGTCAATGTGCATGAATGTTGTGGATTTTTATTTTACTTTACACTTTATTTTATTGACCTAGATCAGTAATCATAGTAGTAATTTATAGACATTCGGTAAAAACTACTGATGAAAGTTTAAGTTTTTCGAATATATTTTCATTGAGTTGAATTATATGATTGAATTTGTTTTGATATACATCTAGAGAAATTTGGGACTGTAGGATAATTTGTGAGGAAATTGATTCTAAGTAATTCACCCCCCCTCTCTGTTATTCTAATAATTGGTTTCAGAGCATTAGTGCTTATTAGTGCAGGAGTGCTTATCAGAAAGTTTTGAAGGACTTGAGCTAAAGATCACAAGATGTATAAGAGAGATGCACCTAAGATGAACAAGGATAACTTCCAGACATGGAAAAGCAGATTGAGATTATACCTATAAGGAATCACAAGCAACATTGAATATTTTATGGACAATGAATTCATTCTACCTACCAGAGCTTTGATAGTAAATCAGTTGAAAGAAAAACATGAACATAACCTTATCATGGTGGAGATTTCTTCTTCACTTACATATTCAAAATTTGAGCTCATCAAGGCATGTACTAGTGCCAAGAAGATGTGGGATCAGCTTACAATAGTTTATGGAGGAGATGTAAATGTACTAAGAGCCAAAGCTGAGAGTCTCTGTGGAAAGTTTGATGACATGAGAATGAAGGAAGGAGAAAACATCACACAATACATTAACTAACTTAAAGAAGTTGTGAATGTTATTCGAGGATCTGGTGGAACCATTGATGAAGACAAAATTGTGAGTAAGATTATTAGAACTCTATTGCTTATATATTCTATAAGTCTCTGCAATTCATGAAATGAGAGCTACACCTGGAAATAATATTACTGTTGATAGTCTTGTTAGAATATTGATTTATTTTAAGCTGAATAACTTTGACAACAGTATTGTACCATCTATGGAATCTGCATTTATGTCTACTTTGAAAATTGGTAAATCTAATAGCAAACACATAATCAGAAATAACAGTGATAGTGATAGTGATGACAAGGAACTTGATGAATTTGAAGCTTTAATGGTTAGAATATTGCACAGAGGTAAAGGAAGATATAAAGGTAAACTACCTTCGCTATGATTTAACTGTAAAGAGATTGGCCATTTTTCTGTAAGATGCCCTAACAAGAAAGATAATGATAGAAATGATAGATCTAATGATAGAAAGGATGACCAAGACTACTAAAACAACCAACAGTATGACCAAAGAGATAACCAAGATTACAAAGATAAAGGTAAGAAATCTTTTTACATTGCTGAAGATAAAGTTAATAACAATGGTACTGACAACGATGAAGATATTGAGATAGTTTTTGTAGCACTTAATGATGATTCATATGAAGATGAAAGGTATGTAGAAACAACACTTATCTCTAAAGTTAGTAAACATGATATTTGGATTATTGATAGTGGCTGTACACATCATATGACTAGTGATAAAGAAAATTTTGAATTTCTTGAACATTATGATGGAGGATCAGTAAGAATGGTAAATGATACACCCTGTCAAGTAAAAGAAAAAGGTATTATTATGCTGAATAATCAAATCAAGTGTGAAAATGATTATTGGGTAAAAGGACATAACTACAATCTATTGAGTTTTTCACAGTTGAATAACATAGGTCACCGAGTCGCATTTGAGAACAAAAAGAAAGAATCTATAATGGAAAAGGAAAATTGATTAGTATTGGTGAACAATCTAAAGGTAACCTATTCTATCTTGACACACCTAAAACTACTTGTTTATTGGAAAAGAATGAAGACATATGGTTATGACATAAAATACTTTGTCATGTAAATTTTGACAACATGGTTAAGATTAGTATGAAAAGAAAATTTAGAGGCTTACCGAGCTTAACTAAACCAAACCATGTAATGTGTAAAAATTGTCAAATGGGTAAGATGTCAAAATCTAGTTTCAAGAGAAATAATTTCTCATCTAATGACATTTTGGAGTTAGTTCATACAGACTTATGTGGACCAATGAGAACAAAAATCTATTTTGGGGACATATATTTTATTCTATTTGTTGATGACTACGCTAGGATGATGACTGTAATATTTCTAAAAGAAAAATCTGAAGCATTTAAGATGTTTAAGTGGTACAAAGAAAAAGTGGAAAAAGAAACTGGTAAAGAATTGAAGTGTTTGAGATCTGATAGAGGAGGTGAATTTATTTCTGATGAGATCACGAACTTTTGTAATGAGAATGCAATCAAAAGATAGGTTTCTGCACCAAGGACACCACAACAGAATGATATTGCTGAAAGAAGGAACATATCAATTGTTGATTGTGCTAGAACATTGATGATTAAGAAAGGAGTTGCACAAACATACTAGAGAGAAGAAGTTATCACATAATTCTACACACTGAACTGAGTATAACTGAAGAAAGACAAAAACAAAACACCTTATGAGCTATGGTATGGCTATACACCCAATGTGAGCTATTTTAGAATATTTGGTAGTCATTTTTATATTCTAAAAGATGATTGAAATGGTAAATTTGATTTGAAAAGTGATGAAGGAATATTTCTTGGATATTCTACTAAGAATAAAGCTTACAAATGTTTGAACAAAACATTTGAAAAAATCATTGAGAGTGCAAATGTGAAAGTTGATGAATTTTTTGAGCTAAATGATGAGGACACCATGAAAGAACTAGAGGAATACAATAGATTTGTTTACTGGGAAGAACCTGATACTATACCGACACCGACACCTAATGTTACCATGCAACAGGCTAATGTCACCAGGCAACAGACAACACAAGCCAAGAATCAGGAAAATGCTGAAACAAAAGAACATGAATCTAAAGACAACGAAGATACACACGAAGATAATGAAGAACAAAGAACTGAACCTGTACTTTCTAGATATGTGAGAAGACACCATCCATAGGATCAGATTATTGGAGACACAAGAGAAATCATATTGACAAGAAGTAATTTCAGAGATGATACTTGTATGAATTTGAGCCTAAGAATGTCAAAAATGCATTAGAAAATGAAGAATGGTTTAATGCTATGCATGAAGAAATTGAGAAGATATAGAAAAATAAGACATGGACATTAGTACCAAGACTGAAAGATAAAAATGTCATTGGCACCGAATGGATTTTTAGTAAAAAACTAAATAGAGATGGGAATATTATCAGAAATAAAACAAGATTAGTTTGCAAAGGGTATGCACAAGAAGAAGGAATTAAATATGGAGAAACTTATGCACTCGTTGCTAGACTTGAAGGAGTAAGAATACTAATTGCATATGCTTCATATAAAGGATTCAAGGTATATCAGATGGATGTGAAATCTACATTTTTGAATGGAATACTAGAAGAGGTATACATTGAACAACCTGAAGGATTTGTTGATCCTGATCAGACACAAATGATATGTAGGTTACATAGAGCTTTATATGGATTGAATCAAGCACCGAGAGCATGGTATGAAAGATTACATTCTTATCTTATAAGTATTAGATTTATTAGAACAAGTGACAACAATAATTTGTATTTAAAAGGAGGAAATGATGATAAGCTACTTATTGATGAAATATTTGTTGATGATATCATATTTGGAGGTAATGATAACTTATGCACTTCATTTGCTGATGAAATGAGGAAAGAATTTGAGATGTCAATGTTTGGTTAGATCAAATATTTTCTAGGATTGCAAATTTTCCAATAGACTGTAGGTATCTACATTACACAATCAAAATACATCAAATAAGTACTGAAAACATTCCATATGGAGGAATCAAAACTAGTCAGAACACCTATGGTGATAGGATGCAAATTGGAAAAAGAGGACAAGACACCTAAGGTAAATCAAACCCTATACAGATCTATGATTGGTAAATTGATGTATGTTGTTCACACAAGACCTGACATTGCACACACAGTTGGAATCATTGCAAGATTTTCTGCTATCCCCAGAGAGTCATATATGCCAACTGTTAAAATAATTTTTAGATATTTGAATAATATTGAGGATCATGGACTTTGGTATAACAGAGAAGGAAAGTTTGAATTGAAAGTCTATACAGATGCTGATTGGGCTGGAAATATAGATGACAGGAAGAGCACTACCAGTGGAGGATTTTTTATTGGACAAAGACTAGTTACTTAGATTAGCAAGAAGCAAGGATGCATATCACAGTCAACTGCAGAAGCATAGTATGTTGTTTCTATTGCAAATTGTTCTAACATTGCATGGATAAAACAATTGCTAAAAGGAATGAATGAGGAGATCACTAAAGCGGTGTTGATCTATTGTGACAATACAAGTGCTATAAATATTTCAAAGAATCCTGTGATGCATGCAAAGACAAAGAACATTTCTATTAAATATCACTACTTGAGGGAACAAGTACAAGACAAACAAGTAATACTGGAATATGTACAATCAAAAGAATAACTTGTAGACATATTCATAAAACCCTTACCAAAGGATACATTTGAGTACTTGAGAGGTAGATTAGGGATATGTCTCTTGTCTATTGGTAACTAAGAAGATTAGGAGGTCACATCAACCTACATGAAATCAAAATATTAATCATGTTGATGAAAATCTGAATTGGACCAAAACAAAGATATCAATACACATAAAGGTACTTACTACACCGAAAATCAGAGATATTTTATTTGGCTATTGAAGAGATGCATATTTCTTTTTGGAATTATTGTCAAAGGGAGATGTATATCAATAAAATATCTATCCGCTAAAGGGAGAAAAGAGAAAGGGAGAGACATATTTAATATACAGAGAGATTCAAGAGCTGAAAAGACAAAACTACAGGGAGAGTTTGCACATTGACTATTTTGTTTATACTGACATATGTTTTATATTCAAGCTAGGGAGAGCTACAGAATTGTTGTAGTTGTAGAATTTTTTTTTGTTATTTGTTGTATGGAATTTTATATTGCATATATTTCATATTGTGTTTCCATCAATGCCAAAGGGAGAGATTGAAGAACTAAAACTGATTATATGTTTGAATTCATTTATTGATATTTAACCGAGTTGTAGAAGTGATGATAAGTATTATCAGTTAATGTATTTTCATTGATGTCAACTTATTTGAGTATTATTATGGTTGAAAACATTTTTTATGTATTGAAGATATGGAACAAACAATGCTTATGTGGTCAGAAAATGAAGAGTTCTGTATACACCGAGTGACAATGTAAATCAAGTAAAATGCAGTGTATGCCGAGCAACAGTATTAACCGAGCAAGGGTCTGCCGAAACAACTATTGATAAAGCAATTTAATTATAATGGAGGTCGACTTGGATGCTTAGCTGAAAATTGATGATTTTGAGGTAAAAGATAAAGTTTGCTATTTGATCAAATGGTTATTATAATTCAATGAAGATCGGATGATAGAGATTGAAACGTATTTTTAACACAACTGTCGAAGATGATTGGAGTGGGAAAATGAATGATGGAGATTAAGCGACAAGATTTGAAGGATGAAAATTAAATGATACATGATGTTTATATAAGAGACAAGAGATTCATTTATGAGTCATGTACACAAATGTTGAAGCATACATGCAAATTTATGCATGACTGATCAAATTGGTTAAAGATAGAACCGAGTGTATTTCTACAGACATCGCCAAGAAAACAAAGGAAAGAGAATTACTAAGAAGGAAAAAGATGGAGTATGAGATGAACTGAAGTGAAAAAATGATCTTGAAGGTATTATGTACTTAGAATAGATCTAAATATCTACAAATCAAAGTTGTATTTGAATCAGATCATTATTGTATTAGTTTAACCATTGTTATAGATAAATCTCTTAACCAAGTAGAAAAACGAGTCCTTATTATGACATTTAGAGAATGTTGATTGTTTTGTTGTTGACCCCATAGTGAATGCATGGTCAAGAGAGAACTATTAGTGTTAAATCCTCTAACCAGGTCACATTTAATAGTGTGCATTGTAACCTTTAACATGGTTGGCTCTTCACCAAGCTCACTTCAGAAGAGTGAAAATATTTTGGGTTACCGATCCCAAGTGGGTTTTCCCTTAGCAGGGTTTCCACGTTAAATATCTGTGTCAATGTGCATGAATTTTGTGGATTTTTATTTTACTTTACACTTTATTTTATTGACCTAGATCGGTAATCACAGTAGTAATTTATTGACATTCGGTAAACACTATTGATGAAAGTTTAAGTTTTCAGAATACATTATCACCGAGTTGAATTATATGATTGAATTTGTTTTGATATACATTTGGAGAAATTTGGGACTGTAGGATAATTTTTAAGGAAACTAATTCTAACTGATTTACCCCCCTCTCAGTTATTCTAACAAAATTCCCATGACTAAGAGGTAAGTGGTGCAAAAAACAAAAAAAAAATTGTGTTTCTATGACATGTTTCTCATAGAACCTTCAAACCACTAACACCTATTTCATCCATAACAGTCATCTTGCCTAATGCAATGCATGTTTAAGATAGAAAATACCATACATACATGCTTTTCTTACCTCACACCCCTTGTCAAAAGTGAAATCAATAATAAATATCATCTACTAAAATGAAATATCCATGACTCTTCCACCAAACTAGTAGTTGCCATAGTTATGTAATGGAAAACTACCATAGTCTCAACATAGCATCTTATGACACTAGTCCTTAAAAATTTAGGATCTCTAAAGTGGGTGTTCACTTCCTATAAAATAGGAATCCATGTCATAGTATCACCTTCTTTGTAGGATTCCACCTCACCAAGGGGTCCCACAAAGTGATATTTATAACAAGAGGTTAGAATCTTAGGATATTAAAATTGTATGCAACAAATAATTAAATAATTCAACATGTGTAGACTCTAACCTTGAGACACCTTAATTCAAACATTCCCCCACTTTTCGATGCCCTATCAAGAGTAAATCTCCACCATCTCCTCAAGAATCTAAGGCCCATAGAACTAGAACAACATCTGGACTTTTCTATCTCACTTTCTTTGTCAATGTATCTACGACATTTTCCAAAGTGTCAAATACTTTTTAAATTTACCTTTCCACCGTCTACCATATGATGGAAAAACTAAAACTATACATCAATATGCTTTGTTTAGGAATGAAAGGTAGGATTATTTTCTAATCAAATATTTCTCTCATAACAAATAGTAATATATCTTGCATCAAATATAGTTTTTCAACACAAAAAATTAAACCAGATGGATTCACTACAAGATTTAGTAGCTATCATGTACTCCACCTCTATAGTAGACAAAGAAAATACAAATTGTTTCTTACACAACCAACTGAAAGCACCACCAAACAATGTAAACATTTAAACCTTGGTGGATCTTTTGATGTCAATGCCACCTGCCCAATCTAAATCTACATATCCACAAATGGAAACTGAATGTGGATGTCTAGTAGAATGATCATGAAAACATAATGAATACTTAGATGTGCCTCATAAATACCTAAACACTCTCTTCACCACATCCAACCAATGCACCCGTCCAAGATTAACCATAAAATGACTAAGGAATTTTATTGCTTGGTAAATGCCTTGCCTCATAGAAATCATAGCATACATCAAATTGCCTATGACACCCACATAAGGAACTCATGTCATTTCCTCCAACTCAGTAGGAGATTTTGGACAATCCTTAATAGAAAGCTTCATCCTTTGTAACATTGGAACAACTACTCTTTGGAATTTTTCAAGTTGAATCTCTCCAAAATTGAGTGCACATACTTACTATGGCTCCACCAAAGCTTTTGGTTATCTGTATATCTTCTCATCTCAATCCCAAGAATATGCATCATTGTACAAAAACCTTTCATCTCAAAAGATATTGCTAGTTGGGACTTCAAATATGAAATCATTCTTTTACCATTCCCATTAAGAAACATATCATCCATGTAAAGAACTATGTTGAGAATGTGACCATTATCAGATTTGAAATACACAAAATAGTCAAATTAAGATCTCAAAAATCTCAATGACAACACACAAGTATCAAAATTTTGGTACCACATTCTAAGAGACTATTTCATACTATAAAAATATTTTTACAACTTACAAACCAAATTCTCTTTACCTTTTTCAGGTGAAATGCTCTAGTTGTGATATATAAATTTCTTCCGCCAAATCACTATGAAGGAAATTTTTTGTCACGTCTATTTTCTCAATCTCCAAATTGTAAGCTACTGCAAGTGATAATAGGAACCAAATGGATGTCATATTATCTATAGGAGAGAATATTTCTCCATAATCAATTCCTTTCTTTTGAAAATAATCATTTGTGACCAACTACACTTGATGCTTCTCAACATTGCCATATAGACCCAATTTATTCTTGAACACATATTTACATCCAATAGATTTTTGTGCTTTAGGAAAAGGTACCAGATCCCATGTGATATTTTTCTTTAATTTGGCCATCTCATCATGCATGAATTCCATCCATGAATTTGCATCATACATGCCTATAACCTCTAACATTCATAGGCTCATTAATGTTGGAAATCAAACAAAAAATATAATTGGAATCTAAAATAAATATACAAACCTTTCTGGTTGCTTCCTAACATGCATGGACCTCCTCAATTTTAGAGGTTGAGATTCTTCCTCTTCTTGAGAATTTCTAGAGTTGCTAAAGCTCTCCTTATTATCAAATCCAACAAGAGTGTAGTTCATCTTTTATCAGAGTAGGTAGAACTTAAACTACCTCCTTTCATTTCTAGTTTCAAATCAATAGTGGAAGGTTTCATCTCTCTAATAATAAAGTTTTTTCTATAGATTACCTTTTGCAACTTGATCCCACAACCTATATAACCCTTCACACTGATACCATAGTTGATGATGATACACTTAACTTCTTTGTTCTCCAATTTTGATCTTTTCTCTCTTGCACATGTACATAAGCATTATAACAAAAAACTATGAGATGTCTCATAAAAGGCCTTTTTACCAAACCACATATTGATGTTTGTCCTATCAAAAAATTCCAAAAGAGGAGATCTATTAATCATATAATGTGTAATGCCTACAGATTCAACCCATAATGTCTATTCACTATAAGCACTACTCGGCACACTCCTAGCCCTATCCATTAGTATTCTATTCATCCTCTCTAGAACTCCATTATTATATGGAGTGTATGAAGTTATTTTGTGTCTCTCAATCCCACGATCGTTACAACATTTGTCAAATTATGCGAATCAAAACATACCACAATTATTAGTTCTCAAACACTCCTACTAGTCTTGTTTTCAAACCAAGGATTTAAATTCTTTAAACCAACCAAAAAATTTAGATTTACTTCTAAGGAGAAATAGACAAACATCCTAATATAATCATCTATGACTGATTAAAAAACATATAGATCTAGACAATGAAGGAACATTCACATGAACAAACACATGTACATGAATATAATCCAAATCTCCAAAATACCTATAAGAATTGGAATAAAATAAACACTATTGTTTTCCATATACACAATTTTTGCAAAAATCAAAATTGAGATTGTTATCATCAATATATTCAACAAGCCTCTTATTTTTTAGAGCTCTTAGACATATCTTACCAATATCCAACAGAGCCTCTAGTTCCATAACATTATTTTTTTAGAAGCTTCATTTTCAAAGCATTGACATCCTTAGGTACCTAAAAAGCATGACAATCTTATGTAAAAACAACAATTTACTTTTCTACTCGATTTGATGGTGACGATGAAGAATCCATAGATATCTTCTTTGATACATTAGAAGAACTATTACACTAAATAGTGCATGCATCAAACTCGCATAGCGTAATGATATAAACACCCTTATACACCACCATAGCTCCTCTTATTACCTTGCAACCCATACTCAAGAAAATAATCTACACACACATCATTCAACTTTCTCTAAAAGAAGTTTTTGTGCCAAACTAGGGATATGTAGAGAAACATCAATCCCCTTAACTCTACCATCAAGGCATATGATTTTAACATCCACGTCCAATAATATTTAGATGGGAATCATCACCCAGATACACCTTCCCACCATTATATTCTTCATAATTTGAGAGCTGACCTCTGTGAGAGTTTATGTGGAAAGAAGCATGTGAGTCTATCAACCACACATCTTCTAATGCATGCATTGCAAAGATTGTGAAAGAATCATCTACGTCATCTTGAGAGGATTTTCTAGACTTAAAATTAGAGAATTCCCTTTTACCCTCCTTTTTCTTATCCTCTATGCACTATTTCCAGAGATGAAAAAATTTGATGCAATTCCAATATTTCACCTTTGAATTTCTAGGAGACTTAGATCTCCTCAAAGACCTAGACTTATACTTCTTGTCCTTTTTCTTTTCACTCTTTATTGATCTACCATGAGGAACTAGGGCATCCTTAGTCATCTTAGAAGATCTCATTCACACTTTTTCAAACAATAGCAAAGCAACCATATCCTCCATCTTGAAAGTGCTTGTATTTCTCCAACAGCCATAATTAGATGATCCCATAAGTCCAAGAAAGAGAAGAACAGATGGCTTGATCATCAATCTTCACACTAATAAAACCTATTTGGAAAATAATCATATGCCTTCAAGTGATCTACAATAGATCTTCCTTCCTCCATATTCATGAAATACAAATTATTTCTTAGGAACAACTTATTTACCAATAATTTTCCCTTGATACAATTCTTCAAGATTCTTCCAAAGTTTAGTTGTAGTCTTCTCTTCATGGAAAGTAAGGAACATTGATTTAGCCAAATAGAGTATTCTCAAACCCTTGGATTTTTTATGCATTCTATCCCAATTAGCTTGTAGAGTGATAACAAGTTTTGTTGAATAAATCACAAACCATAGATATGTATGAATAGACATATCATCCATTTTGAGTTTCCACAACTCCAAATTGCCACCATTAAACTTATCCATCTCAATCCCATTGGATGTTCTTTCCATTTCATAGTTGCAACAAGGTTACAAAAAAAATCTCTTCAAAACTCCTAGAGAAACAAGATCAACACAAAAAACACTTCTACCCAATAAACATAACAAAGCTAACTAGCCTTTGGTACCAATTGAGAGGAAACTAAGTGCATAATGATGCTTCTAATGCTAATCAAACATTCCAAGTTCTGATATTAGGGTTGAGACTAAAGATACAAATGAAGATTTCCAAGCTTGAAATTGAAGCGGATTCATCAGTGGTTATAATGCCATTTGGTTGGATGGATTATACTATTGGAGATTAGAGGCAATGATGTGAATAGAAAAATAATTATTGAGTTATTGTCAAGAAATGACTATTAATCACGTTTACAAGAAGGCTAATAAAGAGGCCTATACTTTGTTCAATGTAGTGGTTGGAAAAGAAAACTTTGTAAGAATTTATGCAATTGATAAGAGTGAACATCAAGTGTCGTACATGATGACAATTGAGATAACACTTTGGTCTCTTGCTGATTTCACCTTTCATGTTTTGAAGTTGATTTGATTGGGAGCTAATGCTGATGATTATACATTGGATTGGACATGGCTATCCTCCTGACAAAATGACCTGCCTTATAGTTTTGAGATTGTGGGAAACACAACAAAGTTTTACAAAAATTTAGCAAGAAATCTTCATGATCTGCATCGCCCATACTTGAAGACCGCAAAAAATCTAGTCAACAATAGTATAATGTGCACATTTGTAATTGTTTCCAAAAAAAAAATTGTATCATTTTGTCAGAAGTATAACTAGCAGCCATTGGATTGGCATTCTTCACAATATTTTGTGAGTAATTAAGCAATTAAAACAAGACATCCAAGTGGCCATCTCATCAAAAATTTAGCCATATCACATGATTGAGGATTGAGAGGAGTGTATTAGTCTCCCCATATCATGATGCTTCTATTTCCCATGGGCAATATTCATGATATTTTGTGGGATATTTTTTCATCATCCATAAATGTTGGTGTCAAGGCATATGGGGAAGGTGGTGTGAGATAAGAGTATCAGATATCAACATGTTAAATTTGTGAGCCTGCAACCATCTTCTACAATTTTCTAATTTTGTGGTGTGTTGGATAGCAGTTCTTTCAACTTTAAGAATATGGAAACACTCATTCACCTCACCTACAAATTGAGACAAATGTCCTTTGTAGAAGAGATAAATGACAAGAGATTGAAGAGCATTTTAAGACACGACAAAATTTATTGTTGCATGCCATCAAAGGTTTTTTTGGCAAGCCATTTTTGAAAATGGACCATCACCATTGGGTGAACATAGACATTTCATCCATGTTCTTAGCAGAACTAGTAGACATTGGTAAACCATGAAGAATTTGTGTAGGCAACTTGTGGGGAAACTATATCTATGGAACATTGATTACGTTCTAGAGATAGTAAAAGAGGCTGGAGGCTTTCAAATTCCTAAGGATTTTTACATAATCATAATTTGTGGTAAGCCAATGGAGAAATCCCCACTATTTTTATCAATATTTACTACACTTTTCCATGTCATATGCCATATGGTGTATGTGCACACTATTTTTGAAATTGTCTCTGGGATTGACATCAGTTGAGTTGATCAAGTTGTTAAGGAGGAAAACAAGGAGGAGAGGAATGAAAGGAAAGATGAGAGCAATGGTAGTCTAGGGTAGTTATAGTATTTTCTTTTGTGTATTTTCTATACTTTTTCTCCCTTTTTCTTTATGGAGAATCGTGTAAAGTAGTCTTCTATAGCTTGCATCCATTTTTCTCTCTATATTCAAACAGATAGGAATTCTACGAATCTTTTCCACCCATTATTTTGGTTTGTGGGGTGGCAGATGACGCAAAAAAAAGAAAAGAAAAAAAAATTCTAGTTATGGGTAACTTGGCTTTGTTTTTCTCTCTAGGAGTCAATAGGATCTTCCACCTATTTTGTTGGTTGGGGATGAATATTGTGTCAAAATTTAAATTCCTTATGATACTTTGATATAAAAGGAGAAAGTTTCAAAGTCTGCAATTTATCTATAATTTTTTTAATAGTTATAATATAATTTTCAGATCTAATGTTCTACTTTGGCAGCATAACAACAAGTCAAAAAATAATCAGTTTGTCTCATAGACAAAAAATTTAGGAATCACCATATTTATAGAACCCAAGATAAAGAGGTAGGTTCCCATGGTTTTTATAACCAACTCTCATGCCCCAAAGGTAAGTGGTGTCAAAAATAACAAATTGTCATTTCAATGACATGGTGTATATAGAAACTTTTAAAGCCTAACACCTATCTTGTTCATAATGGTCATCTTTCTTAATGCAATGCACCTACAAGATGTAAACTACTAGAACCAAGGATAGGTGCATTCCTTACCTCATATGACTTGTCAAAAGTGAACTCAGCAATAAATATCAATTGCTAAAATTTACTCCCCATGACTCTTGCACCGAACTAATTGCTATCATAGTTGTAATGAGAAACTATCATAGTCCCAACATAACATGTTATGACACTAGTACCATAAAATTTAGGACCTCTAAATTGGGCACCAACTTCCTAGAAAATAGTAATCCATGTCATGGTCTCACCTTTCGTGTATGATGCCACCTCACAAAGAGGTCCCACAAAGCAATATGACAATAGAAATTTTGAAACTAGGATACTATAACAAATATATACAACAAATAATCAAATATTTCAACATATTAGGACTCTAAGATTTAGTCACCTTAATCCCAAAACATAATACTTAAGCAAGTCTGGGATAAATTGGATTATATGGTACAATTAAGGAGTTTAAAATCTTGCAACTAGAGATATATTCAACCTCACTCTCTTTAGGTGAATTTCATACCATTTAATATTAGCTTAAGAAATTCAAATTATTTTTATCATAATTTATAGGATATGGGCATGAGAAAACTGACAAGGAAAACATCTTCTTATATTTTTCAAAATTGATAGGTTCATTTAAGGAATTTTCATCTAGTTTTAATTCTACTATGGATGCCTTGGGAAAATTATTAAAGATGCCTATTGTTAAGTTATTTTGTGAGTGTCTTACCAGGGAGTGGGTTACATTAATTTAAATGAACGCACTTCCTATTTCCAAGAACCAAGCCTTGATGACTCAATCTTCCTTTTGAAGTGCAAAGGAAGATAAGAATAAACCTTATAAAGAACCTCCTTTAGGTAGCAAGTCTCCCTCCAAAATAAAGCAGAATGGACACTTCCAATTCCACTTCTTTAACTTCATTCAAGTCTAGTGAGTATTATTCAAAGACAAAGATCAAAATAGGTAGTCCTTGTAGTTTTTTGTTAGTAATAACTAAGAAGGGGGGGGGGGGGTGAATTAGTGGCCTCAAAATATTCCAATAATCAACCCTTAAAACTTAGTGCCACAATATTATACCTCTAGTTATCTTCAATCCTATAAGATGAATGCCTCCAAATACTTATATCAAATTACTACTGCTCGAAATGATTTGTAAAACCTTCTACTGTAGATTTACCGAATAACAGTCTGTTAATTTACCGAAAGATAGTAAATTATCTAGAGTATACCGATCAATCTAGTTAAGTTAAGTGTAATGAAAAACACTCAAGTAATGACTCATAAACACATTGACACATGTATTTTTAATGTGGAAACCCTGTTAAGGAAAAAACCACTCGGGACCGGTAACCCAAAATTTTCACTCTTCTAAAGTGAGCTCGGTGAAGAGCCAACCCTGTTAAAAGTTACAAACACACTGTTAGGTGTGACCTTGTTAGAGGATTTAAAACTTTTAGTCTGTCACTTGATATCGGGCATCTCTATGCTACCATCCTTGATCAAACACTCACTTGGCCTATCAATAGGTATCTGGCATCTCATGCTATCTTCATGATCAAAATTTTTGATACTCCTTAGGATGTATCTCAATATAGAAAGGATCTTTAAATCCCGCTTGGTTAAGAGACTTTATGAATCAATGGTTAAACTGAAACAATATGATCTGTTCACATATACAACTTATACTTGCATATTTTCAGATCTATTGTAATCTCACAAAACTATTCTGATCAATATAACTCTGTTTATACCTTTGCTCCACTTTGATTCTTTTCAGTGATGTTGTGCTCTTTTGCTTAGCATCCACAAAAAATTTTATCTCTTTCCTTAGCTTGATTGATCAACACTGTATGAAGTTGCTCTTCAGCATCCTCTTTTTCTTTTCTCCCCACCAATTCATAATGAATTGAGTTGTCTCTTAAATAGACATGATATCACTGTTGTTAGGTTCTTGATCTTCTTGATCTTGGCATGATCCACAATTCTTGCCAATTAGATTTAAAGCAAAACTCATGTTTTATCTCATTGAGATATTCTTGCCAACTGGACAAAATAACTTTAAATCAATTACTTATCTTTGGCTTATCTTGTCGATGAAAACAATGATAAATACCAGTTAACTCTATATTTAGCTCTATCAACTAGATATTTTGTCATTTCTGAACTCAAGTTAATTTCAGTTTAACTCTTTGATAGCGTCGGTCAACACTTTAGTTCTCCTTGGGCTTCTCCGTTGGTTTACACTATGTTTCTGGCCATTAAGTTTGCTTGTTATTCTTCTCATCAGTAATGTTCATCAGTGTTCTTTCTCGGGCATCACTGTGACTTGACTGTTGGTGATCTCTATCCATTGGGTTCCACTGACCGTCGGTGTTTGTAGTTACAATGTGAATGCTTGTCTTTTCTACATTACAGAAAACCTAATCTTTATCTTTTGATTTTCTGGAGTCTTTGACACTTTGATTATAACCGATTAGATTATATCAAGTTGACATCAATGAGAATACAATCCATTAACTAATTTAATGTCTTGCATTATCCTTCTGCATTTCAGTGATCAACTTATCATCTTCAAATATTTAATTAGTTACATGTCATCAATCTCTCCTTTGGCATTGATGACAACATACTACATTATCATACTATACTATCACTAATACAATATGAAATATATAGTTTCATCAAGCTTTCCTAATGCAACTATTAGAAATTTCTGGCTCTTAGTAATCTCAAAAATAGCTTAGATTTGTTTCTTGTAGAGTGGTTGTCTTCAATCTTCAATCCCTTCACTACATAGATGTATCATCTGATATCTCTGTTTTGATATGTGCTCTGCCTTGATTGTTCCTCTTCTTGATAATCTATTTTTCCTTTGACAACATTCTCTCTTTGTCTGAACTCTCTCCCTTTATTACTTCTCTCCCTTAGATGGATATATCATGTGTAATCAATTTCTCTCCCTTAGAATATTGATTAACTCTTCCTTTCTGATTCTCAAGAACTTCTCTTCATGGATAATGATATAATCTTTCCTTTTTATCATATCTCTCCTTTATGTGATATGGAATCATCTCTCATTTTGATAATGAGATCATCTCTCCCTTTGTATGATAAAGAAAATCTCTCCTTGATGGTAATGAGAACATCTCTCCCTTTTCCTTTATGATAATTAGAAGATCATCTCTCCCTTTGACAACAATTTAAAAAAAAATAATTCTTCTTGTTTTATCATCTATATCATGTTCCATCCCTTTTCATAATATATTCCTTGAATTTCCCTATCCATCAACAATACAATGTTCTAATTTTTGGTGTAGATATGTACCTTGCAATGTACATATGTATATGTTACTATTTTTCTCAGTGTTTGCATCAACATGACTGATTTTTAGATTTGGTATAGGCTGATGCAACCTCCTAGTCATATTACTGACTGATAGACAAGGGTTGAAACCCTAGTCTCTATCTTAGGTACTCAAATGTATCCTTTGGTAATGGCTTTGTGAATATATCAGCTAACTGTTCCTTTGATTGAACATATTCTAGTGTCACTTCTTTTGCTTGCACTTGTTCTCTCAGATAGTGATACTTGATAGCAATATACTTAGTCTTAGCATGCATGAATGGATTCTTAGAAATATCTATTGCACTGGTATTATCACAATAGATAATTACTGGTTCAAGGATCTTCATATGCATACCTTCCAGTAATTGTTTGATCCATGCAATATTAGAGCAATTTGCAGTAGCAGCCACATATTCTGCTTCTACAGTAGACTGAGAGATGCATCCTTGCTTCTTTCTTATCCATGTGACAAGTCTGCCACCCATGAAGAATGCTCCTCCAATTGTGCTCTTTTGGTCATCAATGTTTCTTCCCAATCAACATCTGTATAGACTTGTAGCTCAAATTTTCCTTCTCTTTTGTACCATAAGCCATAGTCCTCGGTGTTCTTCAGATATCTCAAAACTCTTTTGAAAGCAGAGAATCTTTGGGATTAGTAGAGAATCTTGCAACTATCCCTACTGCATGTGCTACATTTGGTATGGTGTGAACAACATACATAAGTTTTCCAATCATTGATCTATATAAGGTTTAGTTTACCTCATTTGTCTTGTCTTCTTTTGTCAGCTTGCATCCAGTAGCCATAGGTGTTCCAACTAGTTTGGAATCTTCCATCTTGAATATCTCTAGCACTTCCTTGATGTATTTGGACAGAGTGATGTAAATGCCTACATCTTGTTGAAGAATCTATAGACCAAGAAATAATTTGATCTCTCCAAACATAGGCATTTCAAATTCCTTGCTCATTTCATTAGCAAAGGATTTGCATAACAATTCATTTCCCCCCAAAATGATATCATCAACAAAAATTTCAGCAATTAGAATATTACCATCGATATCCTCTTTTAAGTACAAATTGATATTTTCACTTGTTCTAACAAATTTTATGCTAATGAGATATGAGTGAAGTCTTTCATACTAGGCTCTCAGTGCTTGTTTCAATCCATACAAGGCTTTGTGTAGTCTACATACCATGTTTCTCTTGTTTGGATCAACAAACCCTTCTGGTTGTTCAATGTATACCTCTTCTTCCAGTATTCCATTTAGGAATGTATATTTGACATCCATTTGGTATACCTTGAATCCTTTAAATGCAACATAAGCAAGTAATATTCTAACTCCTTCTAGTCTAGCAACGGGTGCAAAGGTTTTTCCATAATCAATACCTTTTTCTTGTGCATATCCCTTGCATACTAATTTTTATTTGTTTCTAGTGACTTCTCCATTCTCAATCAGATTGTTTCTGAATATCCATTTAGTACCGATGACATTCTTGTCATCTGGTCTTAGTACTAGTGTCCATGTATTGTTCTTCTTAATCTGTTCTATCTCCTCATTCATAGAACTAACCCATTCTTTATTCTCAAGTGCATTGCTAGCAGATTTAGGCTCAAAATCACAAAGTAAACATCTGGTGTTAAGTGACTTACTTCTTGTTCTTGTTCCAACCTTCTTGTCTCCTATGATTTGGTTCTGCGGATGATGTCTTTTGACATACTTGGCAAGTTTCAGTTCAGCTCTATGTTCATCATTCTGATTATCTTCTTCACCTTCATTTTCATCTCCATTGTTTGGAACATCATCTTGAGTATTATCTTGATCATCAGTAAAATTAGCCTGATGCTTGGGTGCAACGTTCTGATTCTCAAGAGCGACACACTGTTGCTCGGGTAGAGTTTCAGGTTCTGTATAAATAAACCTATTGTAGTCCTCTAGTTCCTTTTTTCTTTCCTTATCATTCTTTTCTACAAATTCATCTATTTTCTAATTTTCACTTTCAATGATTTTGTTAGATGACTTGATAAGACATTTATAAGCCTTGCTTTTGGTTGAATACCCTAGGAAGATACCTTCTTCACTTTTGTAGTCAAGTTTTCCATTTCTATCATCCTTCAATATATAACATTGACTACCAAAGATTTTGAAGTAACTTACATTGAGTGTATGACCATACCAAAGCTCATAGGGTGTCTTATTTCTGTCCTTCTTCAATTGTACTTTGTTTAGTGTATAGATAGCAGTACTAACAGGTTCCCTCCAGAATGTTTGAGTGATTCTTTTCTCAATCATCAATGTTCTTGCACAATCAACAATTGATCTGTTTCTCCTCTTAGCAATTCCATTTTTTTTTGGTGTCCTTGGTGCAGAAACCCGTCTTTTAATTCCGTGCTCATTGTAATAGTCAATGAATTCATCTGATGTAAATTCCCCTCCTCTATCTGACCTTAAGAATTTCAATTTATTTTCACTTTTTTTTCTACCATTGCTTTGTACCATTTAAACATCTTAAATGCTTTTGATTTATCTTTTAAAAACATGACTGTCATCATTCTAGAAAATTCATCAACAAAGAGAGTAAAATAAATATCTCCATAGTATCTCTTTGTCCTCATGGGTCCACATAGGTCTGTATGAACTAATTCTAGAATTGTAGTAGATGTATGGGTTTTGTTCTTGAAACTAGAATTTTTCATCTTACCTTTTTGATAATTCTTGCACATGATATGCTCGGGCTTAGTCATCGTCGGTAAGCCTCTGACATTCCTTTTGTTGCTTATCTTTATCATATTGTCAAAGTTCACATGACACAATCTTTTGTGCCACAACCACATGTCTTCATTTCTATCCATCAAACAAGTGGTGTTAGTGTCATCAAGATAGAAAATGTTACCTTTTGTCTGCTCATCGGTACCAACCAACCTTCCTGATTCATTGAATATCTTTGCCTTCTTATTTTCAAATGCTACTCTATGACCTAAATTGTTCAACTGAGAAACACTTAACAAATTGTAATTTAGTCCTTTAACCCAGTAAGAATTTTCACATTTAATTAGGTTATTCAACATTTTGGTTCCTTTACCTTCAACTGGACAAGGTCTATCATTTCCCATTCTTACTGAACCATCATTATAGTATTCAAAAGTCTCAAAATTTTGTTTATCACTAGTCATATGATGAGTGCATCCACTATCTATGATCTAGACATCATTTTTACTAAATCTAGATACGAGTGTAGTTTCTACATACCTTTCTTCATCTTCATCTGAATCATCCTTCATGGCTACAAATACCATCTCGATGTCTTCTTCTGATTCAATGTCAGTGTTATCAGTTCTGTTCTCAGCTAGGTAACAAGCTTTCTTCCCTTTTTCCTAGTAGTCTTGGGTATCTCTCTTGTCAGATTGTTGGTTACTCCGGTAATCTCTTTTATCACCTTTATCAAACTTCTTCTCATATGCTCTGTCATTTCCTCTGTCATCTTTTCTTCAGTTTGGACATCTTGCAGCAAAGTGTCCAACCTCTTTACAATTGAAACATACAAGTGGTAACTTACCTTTGTATTTGCCTTTGCCTCTTTGCAATCTTCTTGCCATTAGTGCTTCAATTTCATCAAGTCCTTGATCCTCATTATCACCGTCACTATCATTTCTAACAGCATGTCTATGACTTGAGTTACTTATCTTTAGAGAAGATTTGAATGCAAATTCTATGGATGGTAAGACACTATTGTCAAAGTTATTCATCTCAAATGAAATTAGTCTACCAATCAGACTATCTAGGGTAACTGTATTGTTTGCAACTTCTCTCATTTCTTGAATAGAAGAAACTCTAATAGAATAAATAGGCAATAAGGTTCTTAATATTTTTCTTACCACTGTCTCCTCTTCAAGTACATCTCCAACACCTCAGATAGAATTTACTACCTCTTTGATTCTGCAACTATAATGAGTAATGTTTTCTCCTTTCATCCTTAGGTCATCAAACCTCCCTCTTATGCTTTCTACCTTTTCTCTGAGTACATTGGCATCTCCTCCATGTACAAGCTTCAACATATCCCACATTTGCTTTGCAGAGGTACAGGTTTTGACATCTTCAAACTCAGCATCATAGAGTTATGCTCATGCTTGACACTTAATTGATCAAGAATATGAGGCCCTGTAGGCAACACATATTCAATATCTAAGTATTGAACAATATCATTTCCAATACCTGATAAGTGGAGTCTTATTCTTCTTTTCCATGATGCAAAGTTGTCTTTCTTCAACTTGGGCACATCTCGTCTGTTCATCTTGTGATATTTTGCTTGATCTGTTAAAATCCTTTTCTAAGCACACAAGCTCTGATACCAATTGTTAATAATAACTGAGAGGGGGGGGGGGGTGAATCAGTGGCCTCAAAATATTCCAATAATCAACCCTTAAAACTTAGTACCACAATATTATACATCTAGTTATCTTTAATCCTATAACATGAATGCCTCCAAATACTTATATCAAATTAGTACTTCTCAGAATGCTTTGTAAAACTTTCTACTGTAGATTTACTGAATTGTAGTCTATTAATTTACCGAAAGACAGTATATTATCTAGAGTATACCGATCATTCCAGTTAAGTTAAGTGTAATGCAAAACACTCAAGTAATGACTCATAAACACATTGACACATGGATTTTTAACATGGAAATCATGTAAAGGGAAAAACCACTTGGGGCCGGTAACCCAAAATTTTCACTCTTCTAAAGTGAGCTCGATGAAGAGTCAACCCTGTTAAAGTTTACAAACACACTATTAGGTGTGACCTTGTTAGAGGATTTAAAAGTTTTAGTTTGTCACTTGATATTGCGCATCTCTACGCTAACATCCTTGATCAAACACTCACTTGGAATATCAATAGGTATCTGGCATCTCATGCTATCTTCATGATCAAAATTTTTGATACTCCTTGGGATGTATCTCAATATAGAAAGGATCTTTAAATCCTTCTTGGATAAGAGACTTTATGAATCAATGGTTAAACTGAAATAGTATGATCTGTTCACATATACAACTTATACTTGCAGATTTTTAGATCTATTGTGTAATACCCACCTCTGAGTTTGCTTTTCAGTTCAGTTGCCGAACTCTTTTAGGCTTTTTCATGTATGCGTGGTTTATTTCAGATGGATTAGAGGATATTTATGTATCACATTTCAGTATTTTATTGATTCATTACTTAGAGTGTGTTATCTCCTATTTGCATATGATTTATGGTTATTTCATGATGTTGATGTATATGTTAGGATGTCATTTTGATTATGGTTTTCTGACAATACTGACCCTAGAGTTATATGCACATGGATCATTTGTATGTTTTGCGTTACTGTTTGACGTGCTTGATATGGTATGGGACAGAGTCGTAGTTACTTGCTTCGGTGAGATCCACACGATAAACTAGTCTCAAAAATTGTTTGCTATATTAGATGCATGTATGCTCGTCTTGGTGATGACAAGTTTGCAGGTACCGGGCTACGTCTTCCCTGAATTGGCAGGAGTGAGCATGCCCTATCGCAATATCTCAATGGTAAGAGAGGGGAGATAGTATTCAGGTCCAAATCCACACCCTAAACCCATATTTTG
>MU224951.1:7544704-7560154 GCA_018584345.1 Thuja plicata
TTTGCGTTGGTGTTTTGGATATATTATGTATGTTTCTTTATCTTTGGATGTTGTACCTTGTTTGATCTTGGATTTCCAGTTGTCTTGATCTTTCCATCTTTATGCTATTTCTTTAGTCTTTCTCGTTGTGATCAGAAAGCTTCTAGGATCTTCCTATGTGTTTCTTTATGGTGGCTTGTGTGCCTTTGATTGTCTTCATGTTGTATACCCGTGTGTGTGGGCCTGTTATTATCTCCTCAGCACGGTAGGAGTGGACCTTTGGTTCCACGCGGTTGGGTGGTAGTGATTCTTATTACCATTGAGATCTGACGGTTCTTCTTCTTGCTTGGATGATCCTTGTTGCAGTTATATCTTCTGATTCTTTTGGAGACTTGTACAGTTTCTTGAGTTGTATCATATGTTTTCATCATGTATATCTTAGGAGGTTTTGATCTTATCATATCAGTTGTAACCTTGTAATAGTGTATCGGATGTGATACCTGTATTAGCTATTGTATCATACTTGTATTAGAGTGATTACTACATACCCTGCGACATGTACAGAGGATGTGAGTTATGCGATGTATATTATTGGATTCATTTGATGTAACATTTGTGTTAGTTCTTTATAGTTGTTATTCATAGATTATCTTGCTTAAGTGATTCTACGTCAAGGAACCCTCAAGGATTGTTATCTATGTATGAGTTGTTCTTATGTGTATGTCGTGTATCTCATTGCTTCTGCATCGTTATCATTATTGTTTTTAAACATTTAAAAAAAAAAAAATTATCCTGTTAACTCAGTGTCAGGTTTAGGTTAGTTCTCTTGGGTTCCCTGGCAGGGCATTACATTTTGTAATCTCACAAAACTATTCTGAGCAATATAACTCAGTTTATACCTTTGCTCCACTTTGATTTTTCTCAGTGATGTTGTGCTTTGTTGCTCGGTGTTCGCAAAAAAATTTAGCTCTTTCCTTAGCTTGATTGATCAACACTGTATGAAGTTGCTCGTCATCAATTTCTCTTCAGCATCCTCTTTTTCTTTTCTCCCCACCAATTTGTAATGAATTGAGGTTTCTCTTAAATAGACATGATATCACCGTTGTTAGGTTCTTGGTCTTCTTGATCTTGGTGTGATCCACAATTCTCACCAATTATATTTAAAGCAAAACTCTTGTTTTATCTCGCTGAGATATTCTTGCCAACTAGACAAAACAACTTTAAATCAATTACTTATCTCTAGCTTATCTTGTTGATGAAAACAATGATAACTACCAGTTAACTCTATATTTAGCTCTACCATCTAGATATTTTGTCATTTCTAAACTCAAGTTAATTTTGGTTTAACTCTTTGATAGCGTCGGTCAACACTCCAGTTCTCCTTGGGCTTCTCCACCAGTTTACACTATGTTTCTGGCCGTCAGGTTTGCTTGTGATTTTGCTTGTCCATAATGCTCATTGGTGTTATTGCTCAGGCGTCACTATGACTTGACTATCAGTGATCTCTATCCATTATGTTCCACTAACCATTGGTGTTCGTAGTCACAATGTGAATGCTTGTCTTTTATTGATTACAAAAGCATAATCTTTATCTTTTTGATTCTCTGAAGTCTTTGACACTTTGATTATAACCGATTAGATTATATCAAGTTGACATCAATGACAATACAATCCATTAACTGATTTAATGTCTTGCATTATCCTTCTACATTTCGGTGATCAACTTATCATCTTCAAACATTCAATCAGTTACATGTCATTACTTTTTATGGTATGATTGATCATGATGACGCTCATTTCTTTATGAGCTTAGAGGAATCCATGCAAGATATAATATTCATATTCCTACATCAGCGTCAATAGGAAAAGAGAAAGCTCTATCAACACAAGGTTTACATTCATCTACAAATAGCTAAATAATTGATTTAGGTACTTAACATAATATAATATTCATAATAGATTTTAATCTAGAGAGCCCCTTTACAAATCAAGAGAGTTTCTACCTTCAAGTTTTTTCTATTGTGATTTTTTTTAATGATCTTATAAAATCTCATATGCTCTTCTCTTGTGTTTAATACAATCTAGAGAATTATAAAGTATTTACAAAGTTCTATTGATCCAATATTGCATGTTTTTTTTGATGAGATATTGCGATTGTGTCACTTTTGGATATAATGGAAATATTTTTTTATTACCCCATTACATCTTAAAGGATCAAGAAATATTTTTTTTTGTGGCACTCAATTTGGCCACCATTTGGCACATGACCAAACAAGGGTTTGAAGCTCAAATATGGTGAATGAATTTTGCTAGAGCATTTTAAACCCAAATAAACACAAGCATTGTGCTTAAGAGTCTAAATATATTTTTTCGACTATAAATTCATCTATTTTGGATAAAGTAGGACCATACATCCCTCTATATAGTCACACACAGTAGGTCAATAGAGAATTGTTTAAAAAAAATATTATTCTTTTAAAGAACTTAATAAGCATTCCACTTAGAGCTACATTTCTTAAGTGCTCATTGTTCAGCTACATGTGCTAGCACCAAGGTGTTGTATCCTGGGGTTGTGGCCTTGCAACTTTTATAAAGCACCCACCTAGGTAAGAAACTAGTATATACTTTCATATTGTGAACTTTTTCCATGAACAAGAACCTTGAATTCACTAATAATGACCAAACTATCACCAATAGTTCCCTTCTCAACACTATTGGTCATGTAGGTGACTAATACCCAACCCTGGGGGATACATTTCTTTATCTTTTTTTTTTTTCGATTGAAAAGTTCTTTTCAAATCACCATAACTTTTGCTACAAGTGTTTATGTTTGGAAAACAATCAGTAGTTGAAATTTTTGGTTCAATGAACTTTCTAGTGGTGCATGCAATTCTTGTAAAAGTTTCTATTTTTTTTTGCAATTTAATCAGCTAGAAGGTACACTTTATATTTATTTTTTATAGTTCTAACATAACTTTTGCACACAAAATTAATATTTAAGATTTTTTTTTAATTGGTCAAAAAATCACAAGGCATTCGTATATAACTCTATCTTTTATTCGACAATCCAATGTTTCCAGTAATTATTAAAATCATCATGTGTTACAAAAGGTTGACTTGAGGTTGTCACTTCTAAAAATTGTAGAAATTTTTCATTGTGTGTTCTTGGGGGGTTGCAAATATAATTTAATATATTCTAGGGGGTTTAAGACATAATTTAAGATTTGTGTTTTTCCCTTAGTCTTATTTTTCTCAACATAACAACACTAAGGGCAATTGAACTCCTTATTCTAGACAGTTTTCATAGATGGAAGCTAAGAGTGAGATAACCACCACATTCTAATTTTTTTAAGAAAAACGGAAAATAAAAACAACCTAAATTCACAAAGGAGTTTGAATTGTTTCTTAGAGAAAAAATATAGGAAATCACCATGGCACTCATAGGATTGCATGTATTAGATAATCTATTGTTTCATATTGTAGAGAATAAAATAACTAATAAATCTTGGGATGAATTTACGTAATTTTATAGTCAAGTCAATTAGTTTTGAGTCTTGCAACTGGAGGTATATTTAATGTCACTCTCTCCAAATTCTTTTCCCATTGTTTAGGGTTTTCTTGTATAATTCAAAATGCTTTTGTCACAATTGAATGGATGTGGGCTTGATAAAACTAATGATAAATATATCTTATTTATTATGTTTGAGTGAAGATACATTTATTAATTTTTTCTTCTCCTTTTTGTTCCAATATGGGTATCATGGGGAAGACCATAAGATTCCTACTTTTGAATTTTTTTATGAGTGTCTTACTTTGGAGCAAGCCATGTTGGAGCTAAGCATTGATGGCTCAATCTTTTAAGGGTAGAGAAAAGAATAAAAATAAGCATAAGACAAAACATCCTTCAATTCGTGAATCTCTCTCTAAAGAAAAGAAAAAGAGCAATCAAAAGTCCATTCCTCCTATTACTTTTACCTAAAGAGAATCTTCCTCAAAGTCTAAGATGAATAAAATAATTCTTGTTCATTTTGCAAAACTTGTACATGTTGAGTCTCAATGTTTAAAGAGGTTAGAGGTCTTGGAGGAAGTTATGAGTATATGGAGTATTTAAGTACCCAAGTCTTCTTCTATGGTCAAAGGTCAAGCTTTTTTTTGCATGATCTTTGCGTTCATCTATATATAGATACATCCTTGATTTAAGTACTTCACATCACATGATTACTTCACATGATCTTTGTGATTCTATTTTCAATAGTAGTTGATAAAATATAACTAATTGAATGTTTGAAGATGATAATTTGATGATCACCAAGCTGAAAAAGTGAATGCAAGACATTAAATCAGTTAATATATTGTATTTTCATTGGTGTCAACTTTATATGGTTTGATTGTTCAAAAAAATATTTTCATTAACCTTAAGGATCTGAAAAGAAAAAGTTTATGTCGTTGGTAATATATACACCGAGTGACAGTTCACAGTGAACATCGAGCAGAGCAGTTCACAGTGTAAACCGAGCATAACCGAAGTCATTGATCGAGCACAACTAAAGTATTTGACAAAAACTAACTGGAGTTAGAAAATGACAAAACTACTTAGCTGGCAAAGCTATATTTAGAGTTAACTGATTGATTTTTTTTATTTTCATCGATCAAATAAGCTAAAGATAAGAAGGAGATTTAAAGCTAGTTTTATTCACAGTTAACAAGGAGAGATTTTGTGGAATAAAAGTAAAGCAAATCTTTATGAAATAAAGAAAATCATAGCAAGATTTGCAGATCAAGAAAGTGATCTACGATGAAAAAAAGAAAAATGAAAGGTGAAATCATGTCTATATAAAGAGACAAGGAATTAATTATGAAGTGAGGAATGCTAAATATAATTATGATGAAGATAGAAGTCTTCATGTAGATATGATCATATTGGCTGAAGAACAGAGCCAATAAATTCTGTAGACATTGAGCAACAGAGGACGGAGCATTCACTGAGAAGAAATAAGAAAGAAGGGGAGAAAAGGAATTGAAGAGAACATTGATTAGAGAGGTATTTTGTGGACTAACAATAGATCTGCAAATCTGCAAGTTAAAGTTGTATTAGTGAACATGTCATTTACTGTATTAGTTTAACGATTGATTCATAAATGTCTTAACCGAGTGGGATTTAACCATCCTTATTGTAATGAGATACTCAAGAGTATCAAAAGGTTTTCTTGTTGACAACATAGTGAATGCTAGGTGAAAAGACAAACTATTAGTTTTGAATCCTCTAACAAGGTCCAACTTAACAATGTGCTTATAACCTTTAGGGTTGGCTCTTCACCGATCTCATTTCAGAAGAGTGAAAATTTTGGGTTACTAGTCCCAAGTGGTTTTTCCCTTAACATGGCTTCCGCATTAAAATCCATGTGTCAATTGTGTATTTATTTCATTGCATTGATTGTTTACTTTACACATTACTAAAACTGGATTGGGTGGTAAACACTAAGTTTAATTATTGCTACTCGGTAAAGGCTAGAAATGATAAACAATATATCTTATTGAGTAGTATATATTTGTTAGAATTACATAAGGCATACATCTTGATGGATTGAAAGATAAATAGAGGATATTGTATTTGTGATATAAGTTTTGGTTGGATTATTGGAATTATTTTTAAGGCCACTGATTCCCCCCCTCTCAGTTATTATAACAATTGGTATCAGAGCTTTGGTGATTGGAAGAGAGTTCAAAGACTCAAGCTAAAGATCACAAGATGAGTAAAAGGGATGTGCCTAAGTTGAACAAAGACAAATTTGCATCATGGAAAAGTGGGATAAGACTCCATCTATTAGGTATTGGAAATGATGTCACATAATACTTGGATACTGAATATGTTGCACTTACTGGACCTCTAACTATTGATCAATTGAGAGAGAAACAAGAACACAATTATATGATGATAGACCTTTCTTCTTCACTATTTGATGCTGAATTTGAAGATGTCAAATCATGCACCACTACTTAGCAAATGTGAGACAAACTCAAGCTAGTACATAGAGGAGACACCAATGTGCTAAGAGCTAAAGATGAAAGCCTAAGAGAAAAGTTTGATTACCTAAGAATGAAAGAAGGAGAGAACATCACTCAGTACAGTAGTAGAATCAAAGAAGTTGTTAATGCTAACCGTGGAGTAGGAGGAGTACTTGAGGATGAAACAGTGGTAAGTAAAATTATGAGAACCTTACTGCCTGTTTATGCTATTAGAGTATCTGCATTTCAAGAAATGAGAGCAGTAGAAAATAAAAATGTTACACTTGATAGTTTGATTGGTAGACTTATTTCATTTGAGATGAACAACTATGACAACAATGTCTTACCAACTATTGAGTCTACATTCAAATCTTCTTTGAAAATAAGCAAAACTAGTCATAAACACACTACGAGAAATGATAGTGAAAGTGATAGTGATAAAAAAGAACTTGATGAGATTGAAGCACTAATGGATAGAAGATTGCAAAGAGGTAAAGGAAGATACAAAGGTAAATTACCATTGGTCTATTTTAATTATAAAGAAATTGGACATTTTGCTGCTAGATGCCCTAACAAGAGAAAGGATGAAAGAAACAATGACATGTCTTATGAAAAGAAGTTTGATAAAATTGATGACCGAGACTAAAAAATAAATAGACACTCTGATGAAAGAGATAACTAAGATTACAAGGACAAAGTCAAGAAGGCTTGTTACCTAGTTGAGAAAAAAACTAAAAATACTGACACCGATTCTGATGAAGATGTTGAGGTAGTATTTGTTGCTATGAAGAATAATTCAAACGAAGAAGAAAGGTATGTTGAAACTAAAATCATATATAAAGTTAGAAAAAATGATGTCTGGATTATTGCTAGTGGTTTTTCTCACCACATGACTGGTGATAAAGAAAATTTTGAAACTTTTGAATATTATAATGGTGGATAAGTTAGGATGGGTAATGAATCACCTTTCCCAGTTGAAGGAAAAGGAACCACCATGTTGAATAATCTAATCAGATGTGAAAATCCATATTGGATGAAAGGAATTAACTATAATCTATTGAGTTTTTCACAGCTGAATAACATAGGACACCAAGTTTCATTTGAGAACAAAAAGGCAAAGATCTACAATGGAATATGAAATTTTATCGGTACTGCTAAACAAACAAAAGGTAACCTATTCTATCTTGATAATATTGAGACCACTTGTTTATTGGCTAGAAATAAATACATTTGGTTGTGGCATAAAAGGTTATGTCATGTGAATTTTGACAACATGGTTAAGATAAGAAAGAAAAGGAAAGTAAGAGGCTTACCGAGTATGTCAAAACCTGACCATGTCATGTGCAAGAATTGTCAAAAAGGAAAAATGACAAAGTCTAGTTTCAAGAGCAAAACCTACACATCTACTGCTATACTAGAATTAGTCCATATTGACTTATGTGGAGCAATGAGAACAAAGATCTATTATGGTGATAGATACTTCATTCTATTTGTTGATAATTATTCTAGGATGATGAATGTCATGTTCTTAAGAGAGAAATATGAAGCGTTTAAGATGTTCAAATGGTATAAAGCTAAAGTTGTAAAGAAAAGTGGAAAAGAACTAAAATGTTTAAGATCAGATAGAGGAGGAGAATTTATTTCTAATAAATTCACTAACTTTTGTAATGAGCATGGAATTACAAGACATGTTTCTGCACCGAGAACACCACAGCAAAATAGGATTGTTGAAAGGAGGAATAGATCAATTGTTGATTTTTTCAGAACACTAATGATTGAAAAAGGCATCACCCAAACATTCTGGAGAGAAGCTATAAGTATTGCTGTCTATACATTGAATTGAGTTCATTTGAAGAAAGACACCAATAAGACACCTTATGAGCTATGGTATGGATACACACCTAATGTGAGTTACTTTAGAATCTTTGGAAGCTAATGCTATATATTGAAAGATGATAGAAATGGGAAGCTTGAATCTAAAAGCGATGCAGGAATATTTCTAGGATATTCTACCAAAAGTAAAGTTTATAAATGTCTTAACAAATCTTCTAACAAAATCATTAAAAGTACAAATGTTAAGGTGGATAAATTTGATAAGAAAAATTATGAAGAAAGAAGAAAGGAACCAGAAGATTACAACAGATTTTTCTACATTGATGAATGTGACACTTTTCCCAAGAAATAGTGTAACACTACTAAGCGATAGAACAATGTAACCAAGCAATAGGTTGCACACACTGAGAATCAGGAAAATGCTCACAATGTTGAACCAAGTGATGAAGATCAAAATGAAGGTCAAAATGATGATCAAATTGATGAACAAAGATCTGAACCTATACTTTCTAAATATGTCAGAAGACACCATCCACAAGACCAGATCATTGGAGACAAAAGAGATGGAATGAGAACAAGAAGTAAGTCACTTAACACTAGATGTTTAATTTGTGATTTTGAGCCTAAATATATATTAATACTGCACTTGAGAATCAAGAATGGGTTAGTGAAATGAATGAAGAGATTGAACAGATTGAGAAAAAACAAAACATGGACATTAGTACCTAGACCGAGTGACAAAAATTTCATTGGTACCAAATGAATTTTCAAAAACAAACTGAATGAGAATGGAGAAGTCACAAGGAACAAAGCAAGACTGGTATGTAAAGGTATGCACAATAAGAAGGTATTGATTATGGAGAAACCTTTGCACCCATTTCTAGACTAGAAGGAGTAAGAATTATACTTTCTTATGCTGCTTTTAAAGGATTCAAAGTATACCAAATGGATATTAAATATGCATTTCTAAATGGAATAATAGAAGAGGAGGTATACATTGAATGACCTAAAGGGTTTGTTGATCATAACAAGAGAAACATCCAATTTGTAGACTAAAAAAATCCTTGTATGGATTGAAATAGGCATCGAGAGAATGGTATGAAAGAATTCACTCTTCTCTCATTAGTATTGGATTTGTTAGAACAAGTGATAATAGTAATCTATATTTGCAAGGAGATACTGATGATATGATTCTGATTTCTGAGATATTTGTTGATGATATCATATTTGGAGGTAATGATATGTTATGCAAGTCATTTGCTGATGAAATGAGCAAAGAATTTGAGATGTCAATGTTTGGAGAGATCAAATTTTTTCTTGGTTTACAGATTCTACAACAGGATGCAGGCATCTACATCACACAATCCAAATACATTAAATAAGTTTTGAAGATATTCAAGATGGAGGACTCCAAACCAGTTGGAACACCTATGGAAACTGGATGCAAATTGACAAAGGAAGACAAGACAACCGAGGTAAATTAGACCTTATACAAATCTATGATTGGAAAACTGATGTATATTGTACACACAAGACCAGATATAGCACATGCAGTTGGTATAGTTGTAAGATTCTTTGCTAATCCTAAGGAATCACACATCAATGTTGTTAAAATAATTTTGACATAACTGAAGAATACCGAATACTATGGTTTGTGGTATAACAAAGAAGGAAAATTTGAGCTACAAGTTTATACCGATGCTGATTGTGTTGGAAACATAGATGATAGAAAGAGCACTACAGGAGGAGAATTCTTTATGGGTGAAAGATATGTCACATGGATAAGAAAAAAGTAAGGATGCATATATCAATCATCTGCCAAAGCAGAGTATGTGGATGGTTCTACAAATTTCTCTAACATTGCATGGATCAAGCAATTGCTGAAAGGTATGAATATGAAAATTCTTGACCCAGTGATTATCTATTGTGATAATACAAGTGCTATAAACATCTCAAAGAACCCTGTGATGCATGGTAAAACAAAGGACATATCTATTAAGTATCATTACTTAAGGGAACAAGTACAAGAGAAGCAGGTGATGCAAGAATATGTATAATCCAAAGAACAACTAGCAGACATATTCACAAAACCATTGACAAAAGATACATTTGAGTACTCGAGGAGTAGACTAGGGGTTCAAACCTTGTCTACTGGTCACTAAGCTGACTAGAAGGCTGCATCAGCCTACACATTATCAGAAGATCAATCATGTTGATGCAAGCTGAGATATGAACTGCAATGACATATCAGTACAAGAAGGTACTTATCTGAACCCTAAACCAGAGATATTGTTGGCTACTACGGAGCTGTATTGCTGATGGATAGGAGATCCAATGATATATTTTTGTTTGGCATTGCTGTCAAAGGGAGAGAATTATTCAATGAAATATCTATCATGATCATACAAAGGGATAGAAGGGAAATATCCATCAGGGAGAATAACATTAGTAAAAGGGAGAGAAAATATCAGAGAAAGAAGTTTCTACAAAGGGAGAGAAATATCTAATGATGATTGAAAGAAACAACCATACATCTAAGGGAGATAATTGAAGAGAGTTAATACTGCATATTTATCCTGAAAAGGGAGAAGAGATTCTAGAACAAAGGGAGAGAAAAAAGAAGAAAACATAATTGCTACACCTATCCATTGAAGGGAATAAATAACTAAAACACTCTGCAAGAATCAAAGCTAAGCTAGAAGAGCTTATTGAGAGTCAAATATTGGAATTGGTTATAGAACAATAAGTTTGGTATGTTATAGCATATTTCATATTGTGTTGATATTATGTTGCCATCAATGCCAAAGGGAGAGATTGATAAACTATAACTGATTGAATGTTTGAAGATAATAATTTGATGATCACCAAGCTGCAAAAGTGAATGCAAGACATTAAATCAGTTAATATATTGTATTGTCATTGATGTCAACTTGATATGGTTTGATTGTTCAAACAAATATTTTCATTAACCTTAAAGATCTGAAGAGAAATTTTTTATGTCATTGGTAATATATACACCGAGTGATAGTTCGCAATGAACACCAAGTAGAGTAGTTCATAGTGTAAACCGATTAAGTGATTATCGAGCATAACTGAAGTCATTGATAAAGCACAACTAAAGTCTTTGACCGAAACTAACTAGAGTTAGAAAATGACAAAACTACTTAGCTGGTAGAGCTATATTTAGAGTTAACTGATTGATTGTTTTATTTTCATCGATCAGATAAGCTAAAGATAAGGAGATTTAAAGCTAGTTTTATTCACAGTTAACAAGGAGAGATTTTGTGAAATAAAACTAAAGTAGAGCTTTACAGAATAAAGAAAAGCATGGTGATATTTGTGGATTAAGAAAGTGATCTACGATGAAAACAAGAAGATTGAATGGTGAAATCATGTCTATATAAAGAGACAAGGAATTCATTATGAAGTGAGGAATGTTGAATATAATTCTGATGAAGATAGAAGTCTTCATGCATATTTGATCATACAGGCTAAAGAATAGAGCCAAGAAATTTTGCAGACACCGAGCAACAGAGGATAGAGCATTCACCGAGTAGAAAGAAGAAAGAAGGGGAGAAAAGGAATTGAAGAGAAAATTGATCAGAGAAGTATCTTGTGGACTAATAATAGATCTAAAAATCTGCAAGTTAAAGTTGTATTAGTGAACAGATCATTTACTATATCAGTTTAACCATTGATTCAAAAATCTCTTAACTGAGTATGATTTAACCATACTTATTGTATTGAGATACTCAAGAGTATCAAAATGTTTTATTGTTGATAGCATAGTGAATGCTAGGTCAAAATACAAACTGTTAGTTTTGAATCCTCTAACAAGGTCTCACTTAACAGTGTGTTTGTAACCTTTAATAGGGTTGGCTCTTCACCAAGCTCACTTCAGAAGAGTGACAATTTTGGGTTACCGGTCCCAAGTGGTTTTCCCTTAATAGGGTTTGCACATTAAAATCCATGTGTCAAATGTGTATTTCTTTCATTGCATTGATTGTTTACTTTACACATTACTAAAATTGGATTGGTCGGTAAACACTAAGTTTAATTGTTGCTACTCGGTAAAGGCTAGAAAAGATAAACAATATATCTTACCAAGCAGTATATATTTGTTAGAATTACATAAGGCATACATCTTGATGGACTGAAAGTTAACTAGAGGATATTATATTTGTGATATAAGTTTTGGCTGGATTATTGGAATTATTTTTAAGGCCACTGATTCACCCCCCCCTTCTCAGTTATTCTAATAGTAGTAATGCTCAGTTTGTAGTTAGAAAATATTCATAGATTTTGATTATGGAGAAGAAATATTCATTCATATGTTTGATGGTTATATTGAGGATGTTCTTCTAGTTGAAATTTTAGTAAATCTATATTCCATATAGCAGATTTTCCATTCTAGGGATGAAAATAAATTTGATTTTACTGAATATTTGAAAGTTATGGGATCCTGAGAAGGTTGTCACTATAGGGACAAACAATTGTGAGGTTCATTTGTACAAGTTTGATAGAATTTATACTTTATTAGGTTCATCACTTATTACTCATATAGATTGTGAGAAAAATTTGGCATGAATGTTTTGGTTACTTGAACTATAGATACCTTAAGTAGATGGTCACACAAAACTTGGTGAATAGCCTTCCTACAATTTATTTTCTAGAGGGATTTTTTCAATGTCATGATCTTATAAAATGTCACAATGTCCTTTTCTTAATGGTATGGCTACACATATACCCCTAGAGTTGGATCATACTGATCTCATTTCATTCCCAACTCCTTGAATTTTAGTAGCCAATAATACCCTCACTTTTATTGATGTCGTGTCACAACATACATGGGCATTCTATTTTAACTAAAAGAGTGAGGTTCTTAGCACTTTAAAGACTTAAAATAATTTTTGGAGAAGCAATTAGGTATTTCTCTTTGATGGATATGCATAAATAATGGGGAGTATCTTAATCAATAATTTCAAATTCTTTGTAGTGAGAATGGTATTCTTCACCAACAACTATTTCCTTATAATACTTCTAAAAATATTGTATTCAAGAGGAATAATATGAATTTACTAGAGATGGTTGATTGTATGATTTAGTCTAGGTCCACGACTCCAATATTTTGGGTTAAAGTAATCAATTTTGGCAATTATATTTAAAACTATATGCCTCACAAGCTAGTGTATATATGAATTGTAAAAAGGTTTGGTTTCATGTTTCAAGCCTAATATATCATTCTATAAGGTATTTGGTAGAGATGATTCAACATTCATTTTGGACGATTGTTTCAAAGTGATAGAGAAGAAGATTCATCATTACATTCCTATTGACTATTGTATGGATGAGTAATCTTGCAATTTGTTTGATCCAAAGACATGGGTGATTCAAAATCATTTTGATGTTTATTCTGATGAATTATGCACACATATGGATACTCAATCAATTTATTAGATTCATAAACATATACTCAACTGTATTCATCACTTGAGGATGTATTACTTCTTGAGGATAATTATATTGATGGTTCTAATTTAGAATAAGCCATGATGGGATCATACTACTCTTTAGAAGGGCAGTCCCCTAATTTGTGGTCCAAAAAATAATCATCACACTTATTCTTAGACTTTAAAGGTACCAATATTTTGATTCATGCAAATACTACTAATCCTTAGAATTTTTTAGATGCTTCAGGTATTTGAGTGGGAGAGTGTTATGGACAAGGAGTATTCCATTCTAATGAGGAATCCCACTTGGGATCTCATATCTCTTCCTAAGGGAAGAAATTTAATTCAATACAAGAGGGTGTACCATACCAAATATTCAATAGATGGTTCTATTGATAATAAGAAGGCTCATCTTATTGAAAAGAGGTTTTTATAAGTTGAATAATTTAACTATTTTGGGACCTTTTCTCTTATTTCCAAGATGGATTCCATTCATCGTGTACTCTCTTTAACTACATCTTAGGAAAGTTAATTGTATCAATTTGGCATGAGAAGTGTATTCTTGCATAGGGATATTCATGAGGAGATATACATGGTATACCCACTTGGTTTTGTGTATTAGTCTTAACTTTGTTTGTAGGATTCATTTTTAGTGTATGGTCTTGAAAAATTAGCTTTATCTTGGTGTGAATTGATGAATATCTTCTTGGTTGATTTTGATTTCACACATTACCATTTTAATCCCATGGTTTATACTTGTATACATAGAGATAATTTTATGATTATTGTGTGATATGTGGATATATGATACTCATAGAGAGTTCCACTCTCGTGATTCAAGGTACTCAGTGATAATTAGTGGAGCATTTTGATATGAATAACCTTGGCCTTTTGAATTACTTCCTTGGTCTTTTATTTCATTAAACTCTTGAAGTGAACTTCACTTTCTTGAAAAAAAATGCTCTAGATTTTATTTAGAGATTTGGCATGATTGATTGAAAGTATTCCACAACATCTTTTTAGTTAGGTGTTGTATTTATAAAAATTGCAGTAATACTTCAATTGATGCTACTTTGTATCAATAGTTGGTTGGCAATATTTTGTACTTGACACACTATTATCCCAATATCTCTCATTTCTCTCAAGAGACTTATGTGTGTCATTTGAACGTGGCCAAATCATATTTCAGGTACATTTAGGCTACTTAATACTTTGGTATTTAGTACACACCAAGAATGAGTTTTATTGAATTAGATTGGGCTAGTGATGTTGATGATCAAAAGTGTACTTTGGGCTTTATATTTTCCCTTAGTTCTCATTGTTGGAATTGTGATTTTGATTATTGTTATTATCATTAATGGTTTTCATTGATGCCAACATATTCAATTGTATGTCTATTTGGATTTGGTGATTCAAAATTAGCGTGCTCCAGATGATGTGCTATATTGTTCAATCTTTGGTTGTGATTATCCTCATCCCATTCATGTTGTAATATATTGAGATAATTTATTTTGGTTCCAGTCCTATTTGGTTATTGATGTTTGTGGTTCAACAATATAATATGCATTGTAACGTGTAAATATTATTCTTTAGTTTCAAATGATGTGATAAGTGGATAGTGTGTTACATTGAGTGAGGAGATTTTGGTGTGGTCCATGTTTTATTCCTTCCCTTGTGAGAATGCCTTGGTGTGACCTATTTCAAATTGTATGTAGTTGACTTGTAAAATGTTAATTAATATTGTGCTTGGCTGACATGGATGGATATGGAAGCATGGAATGCTATATGTGTGTGTATAAATGTTGTCACACTTCTATGAATCCTTACATTCAAGAACACTCAAGCATGAGGTCTCAAAAATTGATCCATAGCTCCCTAGGCATAGAGTGCAAGGGTTTTTAGAATGCTCTCAGCTAGAGCTATGAAGCCTATAACCTTGCTAATAAACCATGCAATGGGAGATTCAATGAAGACAAGGGAAAGAATGCCAATATCCTCAAGAATCAAGAATGAAATACAATGCAAACTAGATTAAGATGAATATGCAAGCTAAGCTATGAAAATGAAAGAACAAGTATTACAAAGCCTCCTAGTTAAGCTAGATGAATTAATCTGAAGCATAAAAGAAATCTAAGCTAAGAATGCCATGATAATGCAAGAAATGAAACTATGATAACATGTA
>MU224951.1:7566015-7592361 GCA_018584345.1 Thuja plicata
TTTTAACTGGCTAGGTTCACAAATGTCTTGACAGAAATTAGAACAGAGTATTTAAAATTATACAAAATAAAGGCAATAATTTGGCCTCATCATCTGCCCCTTGGTTAATCAAATGCTTGTCCTCAAGTATTGCATCTTCTGGCAATTGACCTAAAGTCACCAACTTAAGTTCTTCCTTGCCTCTGGCTCATGAAGGAGTAGTAGAATCCTCTTGTTTTTTCCCAAACTTCCCTTCTGTGATCCTCTTGTAGCCTGTCAAGCCTGGCAGTGTTGATGTCATACAGGTGCCAAAGGAGCATGGGTGGCTACATTATGAGTGGACACCAGAGTTCCTGCCTGATTTGCCTACCTAGCCCCATGTATTTTGGTGCTTGGTGTATGGATGCTTCAAGGTTAATGGCACTGTGTATACATTTTGAATGCCTCTGATAATCTGCTCCACCTACTTCTGGCACTGGTTAAGGCTCTTTGGAAGACAAAATAAGACATGTTGTCATATTCTTCATACACATCTATTCTGAGCTTGAAAATTTTATCTCTTATTTCCTTTTTAACATTCCCATATGTCAGTTTGAACCAATCCCTCAGGAATTCTTCTAGTTGACTAATTTTTGCTCTTAATGGCAGGGGTTCTGATTTCTCCAGTTCTCTATAATTCTCTAGTTGTCTATCATAGTTGGCCTCCTTGTGCATCCAAGAAATTAGGGCCCTTAGGTGTATATCCCCTATGTAAAGTAGGGGGTTCCATTCAATCTCTGTAGGGATGATGAAATTATGCACATACAACTCACAGAGTAAGTTTTGTTGCCATGATGGAAGGGTCTGGTATAAACCATAAAATTCCTGGGCTGATTTGAACTTTGCGTTTACATCCTTGAGGGTCATCATCAATTGGAATAAGAGGAATTCTTCTTTTAGATAGATGTTATATATCCTAGGTGGTGGTCTACAAGCAATTATCTAGTCAGCCAACTTAAGGGCATGTTCCATCCTTTGTTTCTGTCTTGCCAATTGATCTTTTAATTCTACAATATTCTCTCCTTGTTCTGCTATTACTTTCTACAATTTCTTTTTCTCTTCTCCCCATAGAGTAGTTGTCAACACATGCTTATTATATAAATGGAAGAGAAGAATTTGCAGAGCAATCAGATCACTATCTTCATCTTGGTTATTCTTCCTCCTTTGTTCCCTCCATGACTGCTCTAAGAAATTTATTAACCAAGTTTTCTTATAGGAAACTAGGGTAGTTTCTGTGCAAGCTAGCTGGTGAGTTATAGGGGTTTCTTCTTCATAGTTTGGAACATCCTGATGACTAGCTCCTGGGTCTTTTTGACATACATTTGGCTCAGTTTCACACTTCTCATCCAGATTTTGAGAAATGTCTGGAATCTTAGACTGGCTGGGAGAATCATCCAGAATAATATGAATAGGAGTTTCCTCCTCAAATTATTTGGGGGAAGCAGATTGGCTTTCGGTGGGTACTTTAGGAATCTTCCCTCTCATCCTAGGGCTTCTTCTTATAAGGGTTTCCTCAACATCTACAACCTTTTTCTTACTAACCCTCTTTGGTTTCTCTACTGCAGGAGTAGTGGCTGTAGGAATAGTTACTGTAGGAACTGACTTCATTTTCTTCCCTCTCGAAACTATAGGGTTTCGTGGCTCAGCTGTAGGAACTGAAGTTTCTCCCTCTAACTTCTATTTTCCTTTTGTTCGGGCAAAAGTAGGTACATTTCTCATATGAGTGGGTAAAGGCATAGTTTCTTGTAAATTTTTAGTTTCTGCCCCTTAGGTACCTTGCTCATCAGTTGGGTCAGTGGGGACTGCATTATCTTGGCTAATTTGCACATTAGGGGCAGTCTGAGGCTACAGGGTTTTATGCTAGACAAATTTTTCCCATGCCATAGGAGAGACATCCCTAAGAGATTTCTCTATGATAAATTTAATTAGGGAATGGTGAGTAACATAATTGTCATTTCCTTTCTGTGTTTCCTCAGCACTAACGCATAGCATATTAAACAAGAAATTGGGGACATTCATTGGAAGATTATGCCTTACATAACTAAGAAACTTAAAATGATGTGCATGCAAATTAGAAAATCTTCCTTCATAGGTAAAATACCTGATAATATGCATGGCCAACTCATAATATGGCAGAGGAATGGACATTCTTTTGCACCCTTGTTTAGTAATCTCCAGAGGAGGGTCACCTGGTAGGGTAAACTGGGCCCTAGCTAACCTGGCATTGTGCGCATTGGGGTAGTATTCCCCTACTGCTAGTAGCCCAGTTACTTCCACTATTCATTCCTCTATGGCAATGACTGTCAAACCCCACACTATTTCGTGGCCTTCATCAAATGTGTTTGCAAATTTTGTTGCTGCTTCTTCATCAAACTCTGTCAATTTCAAGAAATATCCCAGCCATCCATAGGCATTAAATCTTCTTACTTCCTCGACATTAGAAATTAAAATACCATGAACTACTGGTTCATGCTGTTGTAATTGGCCCCCCATTTGTGCTTACCAAATTCAACCTCTGCTCTGTTCTCGACAATTACCTTCTTCTCTTTTGAATTTCAGACTACCTCTTGTAAAATCATGGACCCTTTTTCACATTCTTCTGGTATTCTCGGTATGAAAAAAATGAATTATAGATATTCATGTGAGAGTTATCTCATGATTTTAATTCTGGATCACATCTAGTTTGACAATTAGGGGTTTATTTAGGAATAAAGGTATGACACTTGACACTTGTGTGATGCGACAACTGGATTTCATTTAAGACAAGGCCAAAGTACAGATTTGAGGATCTTAACGAGTAAATAGAAATGACATTTAGGAATTAGTACACTTCCCTGCCCCCTATGAAACATTGACAAGTGTCCTCACTTGTTAGACTTGGCAGGAGGTACAGAACTAGTTTTAGGCCATAATGATACATTTATTGTTGTATTAGCTATAACCAACGAAATCTATGCACTAAAAATGGAAATAAATTTGAAAATCTTGTACCTGTCAATTGATCATTGCACGTGCCAGCAAAAGGTGGTGAGAGTGGAATGATGGTAGTGATATGCATCAGCACATGATCTCTTTATTGAAAGCATAGAAAAATGATGACGTGGTAGGTGGGTGGATGGAAGATTAAGGAATGAAATGAGTTGAAAAAGAAGAATGTAGAAAGTGAATGGAGAATTGAACTCTATGTAAACATAAAGTTTTTATTATGGTTATGCTTTGAAGGTATTCTTATTGAAGAGCTATAGGAAGAAGGTTGACACCCTCTGCTACAGGAAGTGTTACCTATTGATCCTTTAAAACTAGCTAGTTGAATTACTGTAGGAAGTCTTCTTTCATCTGTGGCTGGTGATACAACTTTAGTCAATGTCCATTGACTAATATCTTGAAGTGTGTTGGGTCAATTGTGGTTAACTGGACTACTCCATTTATAAATACATGGCTTATTTCATATGGACCCAGCCATCATGTCTGCAGCTTGCCTAGTATTTCTTGGAATCTGGAATCATACAACAATGCCCAATCTCTAACTTGGAACTGCTTACTCTTAATATGGGAGTCGTGCCACTATTTCCTTTGCTTTTGGACAATTTATGTGCATTTCAGGGCAGACTTGCACATTTCATCCAAAGAATTGAGATGCAACAAGTGCTCTCTCTGTGTTGCAGGACGATCAATATTTAACTCCAGCACTGTTCTTAATGTCTTGTGTTCAAATTTAATGGGTAGCATTGCTGTTTTAACATAAAATAGTTCAAATGGAGTGAACCTTGTGGTGGTCTTCCATGTTGTTTTATATGCCCAGATGGTTTCTGATAGTCTGCTGCTCCAATCTCGATGATGCAAATGAACTGTCTTTGTTAAGATTGCTTCTATCTCTCGATTGGTAACTTCTGCTTGTCCATTGGCTTGAGGGTGATAGGGGCTTGAATTTTGATGTCTGATATTATATTCCTTCATGAGCTCTATTATCAGATTGGAAGTGAATTGAGTACCTTGATCAGTAACAAGTTCTCTTGGCATGCCATATCTAGTAAAAATTTCTTCATACAGAAATTCAGCAACTTTATGATCCCTGGCATGCTTCATTTCTCTTACTTCAACCCATTTTGTTAGGTAATCAGTGCACACCAGTATGTATGACTTCCCATTGGATGGAGGGTCTATTGGACCAATAAAGTCCATGCCCCATTTATCAAATGGTGTTACCACCATTTGTGGGTTTAAGGGCATTTCATCTGATCTTGTTGGTCGGCCCATTCTTTAACATTTGTCACACTTCCTTGTATAACTGGCTGCATCTTTGTGAAGTGTAGGCCAGTAGTAGCCAGTTGTTAAAATCTTCAGTGTTGTCCTTTTGGCTGCAAAGTGCCCCCCACATGGTTCATTATGAAATGCATGCAGAATGTCATATGTCTCATCTTCTCTCACACATCTCCTCATGACTTGGTCAGGTCCAATGTAAAATAATGTGTTATCAATCCAAGAGAAATGGAAGCTTTTCTCTACAAGCAGCCTCTTATCCTTATAAGAGAAATGTGTGAGAATTTTGTTAGCTGCTAGGTAATTAGCTATATTAGCATACCATGGATTTTGGATAGTAATATGAAATAAATGCTCATCTGGAAATGCATCATCTATCAAAGTAGCATCTTCTTCAGCATGGTGAATTCTAGATAGATTATCAACTACCATGTTTGCTTTCCCTGGCTTGTCAATGATTGTTATATCAAATTCCTGCAAAAGAAGAAGCCATCTTGCTAACCTACCTGTGATGGTAGGTTTTTTCATGAGATACTTAATTGCTGCATGGTCAGTATGAACAAAGATGGGATAACTAGTTACATAATGGCATAATTTGTTCAGAGCATAAACTACTGCTATCAATTCTTTTTCAGTCACTATATAGTTTAACTCTGGTCCATGGAGACTTGTACTAATATAATAGATTGTATTTTCAAGGTTTCTAGACTTTTTTCCTAGGACAGCACCTACGACATAGTCTGAAGCATCTGTATGTATGTGAAATGGAAAAGTCTAGTCAGGACCCCTAAGTATTGGTGTAGTTGTCAAAAGTGACTTGAGCTGCAGGAAGGATTCATCACATTCTTTTGTCCAAGAAAATTCAGCTTCTTTGGTAAGTAAGGTGTACATAGGACTAGCTATTTGACTAAAGTTCTAGATAAACCTCCTATAATAGCCAGCATGACCTAGGAAAGATTTGACATATTTTTGCTTAGTGGGACTAGGGAGTGTGAGAATTACCTCTATCTTCACAGGGTCTACTTGGATTCTAGCTTTGGAGATAAAATTTCCCAACACCACGCCTTCCTACATCATCATAAAGCACTTTTCACTATTGAGAGACAGGTTGTGTTCCTTGCATTTGATTAGTACTTTCTCCAAGTTCTTCAGGGCTTCCTCAAATGTGACACCGAATGAAGTGAAGTCATCCATGTAGATTTCCATGCAATCATGTGATATATCAGTAAAGATGCTGATCACAGCTCTCTAAAGGTAGTACGTGCATTGCATAAGCCAAATGGTAATACTGAATCAGCATATGTGCCCCAAGGGCATGTGAATGTGGTCTTCTCCTGATCTTTGGGGGTAATGCTTATCTGATTGTAACCACTGTATCCATCCAAAAAGGAGAAGTATTTCTTTCCAGCCAAATTATCCAAGACCTAGTCAATAAAAGGTAAAGGAAAGTGATCCTTCTTTATGGCATTATTTAATTTCCTGTAATCCACACATATCCGCCACTTACCTCCTTTCTTAGGTACAATGACCAATGGTGATACCCACTTGCTATCAGAGATTGGATAGATGAATCCAGCAACCAACAACTTCTGCAACTCAGTTTTAACTATTTCTCTCAGTGCAGGATTTATTCTCCTCTGAGGTTGATGAAGTGGCAAGCTTCCATCATTGATGTAGATTCTATGGGTGCAAAGTTTAGGGTTTAGTCCTTCCATATCCCCATAATACCATTTAAAGGATTTTTCATGTTGACTTAGGAGCTTGGTTAACAATGCCAACTGTGATTGGGACAACTTGTTATTTACATAGAGGTTATGACTAGGGGAAAGTTCCACTGTTGTTGTTAGCTCTACCATTAACACTTTAGGAACTTGAATTGTAGCTATTTCACTTGTCAGTAATTAATCAATTATCTCAGTGGTTGTTGGAAACACACAGTCCTCATAGGTACATAGCTGTAAAATAGAACTCTTTGAAACATCTTTAGCCACAATACATTCATTGGTAAGAATGCTCTGTATCACACCATCTTCCTCTTGCATCTTTAGAAAATATTTCCTATGCAACATCATGAGCTGGGCTACTGAATTCAGCTCTTCCTCCTCATCCCCTAAGTCTGGCCAAATAGGTTCTCCCAAGTCTGGCTGGGGTTGGGCAGGAGGATATAGGGCTAACTTCCTTATGGCTTGACCATTTGAAATTGTCATACTGCCTGATTTACAATTAATTTTGGCATCAGTGGTGGCTAGCTAGGGTCTTCCCAAGATTACAGGATAGCCAACAAAATTTATTTGAGGTGATAGGATAAGAAAATTAGCAGGATACTCCCATGAATCTAAGGTAACTACCACATCTTCTATGAGACCATCTAGAGTAATAGTTGAACTATCAGCAAGTTGTAACACTATGGGTGTTGTTCTTAAGCCTTCTATGCTTATCCTATGCATTTTATCTTTAGTCATCACATTTATTGCTGCTCCCAAATCAACTAAAGCATTTTTCACAATCTGTCCATTTATTATCAGGTCGACTACTGGGCTGCCAAGATCTGAATATTTTGGTATTACCACCTTCCCTAACATGATATCCACTAATTGCCCTACAACATGGACTATTTGAGGGTCTTTCTTCTTCTGACCTAGCTTCTTAAGGCATGCTTCCTTAATATCCTTTCCATAAAGGGGTATATCTTTGATAGGTTGGAACAGATGGATTTGGATGTTCATATTTTTTAGCTGCTCAATAATATCAAATGTTTCTTCCTCTTGGGATATAGGTTTTTCTTTGTTTAGCCTATGTGGAAAGGGTGGATTTATTGGAGTGTGGACAATGGTTCTGCTGGGTATATCAGTTGGATGGTTGGTATTTGGCAGTGTGGCTTCTGGAAGTAGTGCTGCAGGAGTGTCTGCAACTACCATGATAATAGAATATTCAAGTGTAGGAAGAGTGGTACTAGACCTCAAATGGATATCAGATATGTCTAGTGAATAGGTAGGGCACTACTGAGTGTTAGTAGTGTATATTTTCTGATGCTACTATTTGTTGTTTGGATCTGGCTGAGGTTGAGCAGGCAATTGGGTTGGCTTTGGATTAGCTTTAGTTGCTGCAGGAGGTGGCATTATTGTAGGTGGTTGCACTGGAGGTGGTAATTGTGGACAGCCATAATTTTGGTTAGGCCACTATGGAGGCCCCCTCCATTGATTATTTTGCTGCCAATTTCCTTGCGGTGGTTGCCATTGATTCTGCTGATTAGGCCACTGGTTATTTTGCTGGTTAGGCCACTGGTTATTTTGCTAGTTAGGCCATTGGTTATTTTTCTGGTTTTGCCACTGGGGTTGAGAGTACTGAGAAGTGTTCTAATAACTTTGGTTTTGCCACTGATTATTGTTAGAATTTGAAAATTGTAGAGGATCTTGTGGCATACCTTGTCATGAAGCCCATGGTCGACGTTGAGAAACAAAGAACACTTGATTGTTATCTCCATCTATCTTCATGTAGTCAGTTAGCAAATGTTGATTTTCTATGTTTGCTACTAGCTTACATCCATAGTCTTTCTTTTATTTGTGACAGTGTGGACAGTACTTAGCCAATTGTGATTCAGCCTCTACATGCTTCTTCTTGGCAGTCATGGTGTCAAGATGTGTAGCTACATCATTTATGATGTCTTGCTTTAAATCCATGAGCAAATTAGATATCTCCATCATTGAAACACTCAAACTAATCCCTTTTGTGACTATGGACTGGTATCCTTTGCCTTTCTTCATAGTTGACCTTGAGTAGTTGAGACAAATTTTCTTAAGGTCATCCCAAGAGGATTGGGATATATCTCCACCAGCCATAAAGTCTAATGCTTCTAGACAATTGTCGTTTACCCCTGTTAAGAAGACTAGTTTCTGTGAATCCTCTGCTAGTACATGCTAGGGGTTCTTTTGCATTGTATACAAGAAATGTGAAACATAGTCCTCCAATGTTTTGTCCTCCTTTTGCAACATCCTAAAGATATCATCTCCTTTTGGGTCACTCCCCTTGCAATAATCTTTGTATTTCTGCAGAAACAATGTCTGCATCTCATCCCAGGTACCTACTGCATTGGCTCCTAAGCCCATGAACCATCGTAAGGCTGACTCTTTTAGTGTTGCAAGAAACAACTTGAGCTTATGGGCATCAATATTATAGTCAAAGCTTCGACAGAGTATGTCAAACTCAAACAAGAAAGTGTCAGGATCCTCCATTATAAGACCATAAAACTTTAGAAGAGCAGCTGTAGGTATATTTTTGAGATTAGCATTGTTTATAAGGCTCGAAAGAGGAAATGGGAAAGTAGGTTGTGCCATTACTGGGGGTATTTGATTATGGGGTTACTGCTGGAAAGGAGCATTAGCTACAGGATTGTTAACAATAGGTGGATTTGGGCCAGAATCATCTAGAAAGCTGGCCAAGACTTCAGCAAAAGGCCGAAGACCACTTATATTAAATGGTTCTGCTTTGGAGGAAGATGCTGCAGGAAAGTTGGGACTTGCGTCTTCAAAGGGTAACTCAACTTCTTCAACTTCCTCATTCAAATTAGTAGACTCTTCTGAGAGAAATCTGCCATATTCATCTCATCGTGTTTCTCTTCAATGCATGCAATTTAATTCTTCACTCTTGTGAAGCAATTTTTAGGAATACAAATCTAAAAACTAACTAGAAATGAAAAAAATGACTCAAAAATGTTCCTAGCTTGACACCATCCCCGACAACAGCACCAAAAATAAATTGCCTCACAATAGGTGTGGAATAATCATTCTTAAGGCCTTTCTTAGGAATAGTTTATTCAATCTAAGGACTACTTCTCCTACTATGAGGTGCATTTAACTTGTCAACCCAAGGACGTATACTTGAAATGGTTGGCACAGTATGTGCACTAGGTTCCTTAAAGAGTCATTATGCTTATGCTGCAGGAAGGTAAGAAATGCATAAAAGAAACCTACACTAGTGCTGCAGGAAAAGAATACACTTATATCCTTACTAAAATGAATGCTAGAAATTGCAAACTCTACTTAGACCTATACTTTCAACCCAGAACATCCATTATAACTATTCTTGCAGATGCTGCAGGAACATTCACAAAGTACAATGCTACAGGAAGAAATTGTAACTTCTATCTGAAATACTAGAAATTTTGGAAGTACATCTACTCTACTCTAATCTATTCCACCTCCCAAGTGGGCCCCCTTGGTTGGTTTTTACTAATCTACTAACATAGAATGTAAACCAAGAATCACTTCATTGTATTTCAAAAACTCATTACATAAGAACAATACATGAAACTTAAAATAACTTGCTGTAAGATATAACAGTTTTCTTCCAAAAAAAATTTCTCTCTAACTCCCTCTCTTTTTCTTCACTATAAACTATAAGTCCAATCCCTATAAATAAAGGATCGAATGCTTATTACAAAATAGAAAAGAAACTATCTTGCTGAAATCATGCCGGAGAAGAAGATAGAAATGCAACAGCCTGTGGTGTGGGTAATAACATTTGGGCGACCAGTTCAACATAATAAAGTGCAGAGGGAATATAGAAGCACTATATTCCCACATCCTAGAATAGTGGCTCCTCCATTGTATCAGTCGTGTTTCCTAGTGCTATGATGATCACTCTGTCGTAGTTGGTCCTCAACAGTCTTCCTTGAATGTTGTCGACCACTCTCCAGCCGCTTCCTTCCTTGACAAGTTAGTTGTGATGTAGAAATATTCATGCAACAAGCTTTATTAAATTAAATCTAGATATTAGAACATATATTCTGATGGTTATATGAAATACTGCACTATATGTATAATATTGGCAAAATATGTCACAAATATCTACCCATGGTTTACCAGTTCTAACTGGACTTTATCATAAGTTTTAACTGGCTAGGTTCACAAATGTCTTGACAGAAATTAGAACAGAGCATTTAAAATTATACAAAATAAAGGCAATAATTTGGCCTCATCAACATCTATTCTAACACACTTTGGATAAACAAAATACTTTATATTTATACCTTATCCAAACCAAATGCAATGATAAGTCAGCTTCCATAAGATAAATTAACATTTAACAATATAAGCTAGGTCGGCCAAAAACTGTCACTCAGGCCTAGTAATCCATTCTGGCAATACACTGGCACTCGGGCATTATGCTGTCACTCAGGCAACATACTATACTCTATCACTCAGGCTACTCTGTGTACTTGGGCTACTCTGATCACTTGAGTAATATTGATTACCACTATCTGCTCGGTCGACACTGCCACTTCTTGGGTTTCATAGTAACTTCTCAGGTTACACTGCTGGCTCAGTCAACGCTATGATGACTAAGTGTTTTGGCACTAATTGACAATATTTCTTCCCATAAGGTCATCAATCTCCACATTTTTCATTAGTGACCAAAAACATTTATCATGTTCAAAAATTTCTCAGAGTCAAAACTCCCCCTTACCACATGCTTGGGTTTTGACACTATCTCTATGACTTGGTTACAACTGAAATTTTTTTTTTTTTCAAAATGATTTTGTAACACTTATATATATCATTGCTCTACTATTCTTCTGTACATGTATATCCTATATACAAATTTCCTATATCCTATTTCCCCCTTGTTTTTGACACAAATGCCAAAATATATCTATATGGTAATACCAAAATAGGATAGTAAGTCACTATGTACCTTTAAAATCTGAGACAAAGTATTGTCCCAATTATCCTACAACACCTTCAGGATGTGTAACTCTATCTATAACTTTGCTGATATCTCCATCATAGTTTCTACAACTGAAAAGTTGTTGTCATGAATAAGAGTCTTTGCATGAGCTATATGCTTCTACATTACATCCATATGTGGAAGGAGTTGGCTTTGCATGGTTGTGAGATATTTCTTGTCCTTGCTTCTTCCCTTATTAATTCACCTTTTATGTTTTTTAGATACTTAATTTTCACAAAATGTGCTGAGCTTGAACTCGGGTTAAGTGCCAACTGATTTACACTTTCCTTCATATCTATATCAACCTTTGTCAGCTTTGTCTTGATTTCCATTGTGAAATTTGAAGTATCACTTAGCTTTATAAGTAATGAAGAAACATTATTTAATGTAGTCTCTACAGAGCTAATGAGAGAATTTATCTTGACTTTATCAATTTCAATCTTGCTTGCAACATTCTCTAGGAATTTGTTCTCAAACTTTCTTTCTGCCTTCTGCAGTATTTTTTCTTGATCATTTAAATCTTTATTAAACTTGTGGACTATGTCTACAAGTTGGTCCATAATTGAATCACTCTCATTTACTTCTACATCTAATGCATCCAGGAATATACCTTTGATGTCTTCCAGCACTCTGTTCCTCTTCTTCTCTGCTCGGAGCTTCTGTTGTGTGGCTATTTTCTTCCATAGCTCCCCTAGTGTGTCCATTTTCTCTACTGATAGATTGGATAGATCCCAATTTGGAATCATAATTTCTTGTTCAAGATCAATATCATCAGTGATTTTTTCTTTTCCTTTTCCACTGTCCTTAGGATTGGGTGAAGGAACAATTTCCTTACCTTTTCCACTATCATCTACTTCCTTTCCTTCCTATGTTTTCTCCTCGGTATTTAGTTGGAATAATTAATTGACATTTGTTGCACCAACTGTAGGGTCTGAATCAAATGTAGCATCTATTCTCACTGAAGGAATGTGCATAGTTACCTTATGTGACTCAGTTAGAGTTGGCCCTATAGTAGGTGGAGCCTGGTGCTCGGTCCCTACTAGTCCTAATTTTGATTCAATAGACTTATCTTTGCTCAGAGATAGGATGACATGAATAAGTGATTGTGTTAGAGATGCCATTACCAGCTCTACTGCTATCTTCTCTATATTGGATTCTTCAATGGATTCCACCTCAGGTAAATCTACATCATCAGTCTTTTCCTTGTGTTTTGTACTCAGTACTTTAGTCTTGTCTTCTTCTTTGATTTATAAGAATGTCTTCCGTATGCTTGAAGTTGCCTGCACCACATCCTCTATCTTCTTATTCAATACCTGAAAGGTCCTGAACCTTGGAGTGTGATTTCTTTCATACCTGGCCATTGCCTCTTTCACCTCTTTGTTTTTCATAGTAGGCATGATTTGCCTCAATATCCATTCTTTGATTTCTTTTTCTGTTCGGACAACATTGCTGGTGCAGGAGCACCACCTCCACCTTTGGATTTAATATTAGTCAAGTAATGTCGAGAAATGGTTTATTTTGTAATTCATTTAAATCTTCTTGGAATCATGACAAGAAATGGTATATCGGTTAAATGACATTTGTAATGTATTAAAAATGGCTTATATGACATTTGTAATCAAAGGAATACGAAGAGACCTAGGGTAGAATGGTTTGTAATTGCCGGATGATCTTTTAATAGACATCTCTATGCAATAGTTAGGGGGTCAATAGATAAGTTACGAGAGATAGTGAGTAGAATTTTGTAGAAGCTAAGAGAATCCAAATGGCTCTCTAGCAGCAGCCAGAGAGCCATTCACTTGTAATTCCAGTCATTACGTAAATGGAGGTTTTGTTAAATAAGTTCTCCTAAATCATGTACTGTAGTGTTGATGTTCCTTCCTTTTCATGTAGAATTTGTATAAGTCCCATCAACATGGTGTATTTGGTTTAGATTCCAATATATATTGTGTTTCAATAAATGGTTTGATGAAGGACTAGTTTGTTATCGAATCAGGCTTTATGTTAGGTGTAACCGATATCTAAATGGTTACTATATGTTTTGTGGCTCAGGTTTTTAGTTGAAAAGATTTATTAAGGAATCGGGTATTTAGTTTTTGATAAGTGATATTTGAATAGTATGTTTTGTTTCTGTTTCAGCTTCATGACAGTCCCGATGGGGGACATCGGGAGTCATTTCATTTGGCAAAGGGATGGTATTGAAAGTCGTTTATTATACTGAGAATGTATTTAAGGAAAGGCCATTATGTTAATCATGTTCTGGTGGCATGCATGCAAAGGTATTGGGGAAGTGGATAAGTCTGTAGATGCAACATGGACACCATGCATGGATGGCCATTATGATGAAGAGGCCCAAGAATTACATGTTTCCACAGTCACCATAGAGAGGAAACCACAAGAGATCTTTTCGAGAGGCCTCTATACTTTAAATAGATAGCGATGTGATATACCACCTCGGCCTTTATAGTGGAGTGATTCGAATGAATCCCAAAGATCATGCATTTGCAATAGTCAAAGACTATCATGGGTAGTCACTGTGTGATTTTAAAAAGCATGAGCATGACCAAATGCTTCAAGCTCGGTCATTAGTATAAACCTAGTCCACTCAGTTGTTATTATGGAGAGTACGGCATAGCCCAAGCCCATTAATGGAGGAGGATTATCTCTTGTTGGTCGGTGACCCAAGAGAGAATCAGTGGCCAATTTGAAAATATGGTGAACATATTTTGTATATGTATATGATGATGGCATGGAAATCTTCGATGAAGAATGCAGATGAAGAATACAAACTGAAGATTTCTATGGAGATAGAGTTTGTGTAATGCCCCATCTACATCGATTGCTCCAAGGGATAGATATTTCCTTGAATATGTCTTCAGGTATATGACTCTTCAACTCGAATGGATCATACTTCCATCTAGTCATCTTCTCCACAACTGCTTCCTCAATTTGCTTATGTTCATCCTTTGTGTTGGAAGCATAATTTAGAGATTTCAGAGAAATGATACCACTACCTTCTCTTAAGGCTTCAATTTTATTCTCAAAGGTAGTTGGGGGCTTCTTGAATGTGATTTCTTCTTCTTCATCTTCCTTAGGTAATATGAGTTTCCTTCTTGATCTTCTTGGTTTTCTAGTTGTGAGGACACAGGTAGAGGCCTTAGGTTTTTTCTTTATAATTAGCCTCTTTTTCTTCTTAGGAGGCTCTACTTCTACCTCTTCATCTTCCTTTTCACATATATCATCTTCTATATTGATTTCATCTCCTTGGCTTACTGAGATAGAATGAGAAGTCTTTCCATACTTTTTTCCAAACTCTTCCATCCTTTTCTTTCCTCTTTTTAGAATCTTAGGAATCTCAATCTCTATTGAAATTCTACTTTTGGCTTCTTCATATGTAGCAAAGTAAGGTGCTTTGGGGTCAATAGGCTCATTCACAAGAGCTTAAATGATGTTCTTGGTCTCATCTATGTTAACCTCATATGCAAGAGGTTTCATCCATGCAACCCTAGGTCTGACTGCCTGAATATATACTTTATCACAGTCAACTAGGGAAAAAACATCATCCTTATGGTCTTCAACCATTTTTTTAGGAATTCTATACCTATTCTGCATCTTTTTTCTAAATTCCTCAAAATATGCATCCATGATGCTCTCAAAATTGTCTCCTAAATCAGCTATAAACTCATTTATCTGATATATTATGGGTCTATTTTTCTTCCAAACAACTGTGCCTTTGGAAGGGAAAAAAATATGAAAGTAAAAGAATATGCAAACTAGAAGTGAACCAAACTTACATGGATTGGTCTTTGATACCCAGATGCTTTCCATGTTCTTGCTCAATTGGATGAGCTGCAACTCAACAATATCAAATGAGAGGTTTTTCTTGACCACCTTGTACACCAAGTCCATAGCCTCACATGGTACATTGTTAGGTTTGCTAGAGCTGTATATTTTGTGAGCAATAACATGATCCCAAACTTCAATTCCATGTTAGTTACTCCATTAAGTCTCATGTCTCTGTCGTCCCACTCGGCAAGAGTCTTCTCAGCTAGGGAATCTTGAGGTAGGGTTTTGGTATCTTTGGACTTGTCCAACATAGGATACCCTATAACATGGTGTATAATTGTCTTGGTGATCTTCATAAGTTGCTCCAACCATAGCTGCATGTCGTGAACATGACTCAGACTGAACCTAATCCACTTAACCTAGAAATTCTATGGCATATGCATGATGTGATTCAAACCCTTGACTTCTAAATGTTTATGCTCTAGTTTTAGACTTTCAACATCACAGAGTTTATCATAAGCACTCTTCATTTCCAATGGTCTAAGATGTTGAATTGTGAAATGATAGAAGGCTCAGATGTCATTGATCAATAATATCCTTGGAGGAATTAGCGATTGAGCTCCCATCGGGTCTATCTCTTCTACAATTTCTAGATGAAGCTTAAACTTAGGTAGATCGCAGATTGCATTCCTGACCAACATCTCAAATCCTTTCTTAACCTTGCTGCTAGATGTAGATTCCATTATGCTCGGAGGCTTGATAAAAATTCATAACTAAAAAATTTCGAATACAAATTTTCTCTGAATCGCTTAAGGCACTGTATCACTCTGCAAACTGAAAGCTTTGCAATTCATCTTTTATAAGAGATTTTACCATTCAATTTTCATTAAATGATCCATACATGGTAGCTGGCATAGCTTAGAATGAAACTTGATGAACACTAACTTCAATATCCTAAAAAATATACAACCTGACTTAACTTGGTTAAGCCTGTGCAACTCAGGTGTTACTGCGATCTTGACTCAGTTAAAACTACAATGTCCTAGTGCATCAATATGCTGATTTGGACTTTCTAGCATGTCTGGAACTGATGTAGGATGTATTGTATGCATAGTTCAAGTAGTCCCCTTGTATGTTCATTCAGAGATGGTAGATCCACCCAATTTACTACTTTGGGTGCCATTCGATCCTTCATTGTTTTGATTTGAAGTTTCAGGATATTGCCTTACCCACTGTTGATTCATTTGAATTCTAATTTCAGAAACCTTTTCTTTGCCTTTCTCAAAACCAGTATCCACTTTCTCTCTATTCATGCAATTCTTTCTTAGATGATCGAGTTGTTTACATACATAACATATCTTAGTAGGATTCCTTTTTTTGAGGTGAGTCTTTACACAATTTGCACCAATATGCCTGTATCCACCACAGTGATAACATATTCTCCATGTGTTGTAATCCCAAGCAAAAATTGCTTTAGGTAGTTGTTCAACAGGGTTCCATTTCTTAGTTCTGCACTCAGAGGATTTGTGACCTTATTTGTTACAATTAAAACATTTTCCTTCAAACTTAGGTTTCTCAGTGCATTCACCTACCCTATGTCCATGTTTTTTGCATTTTTTTTACATTTACCATTAAACTTTGATTTTCCATTACTCCAACACTTGTTTGATGTGTTCCCTAACTTGCCACAATGATTACAAGTAGGCCTCCTATTCTTTTGAGTTCCTTGCTGTGAGGATTCACCATGTTTAGTATAAACTAATCCAGTCTTTCCATGATGTCTGAGTTGAGTTTTCTCTGTCAAGTTATCCATGCTTGTGAATTCATCATACTCTCATTGGTCTATTTTTTAGTATTGAGATCATTCTGCGGTCTTTCATTTTATGTTCTCAGATTGATAACTTCTTGATTTACATTATTGAGTTGATTTATCATATCTTCTTGTTCAAGTGAAAAATGATGGATTTCTTTTTCTTTTTCTTCTAATCTTGTACTCAGCAATCTTTTATCTTCTTGTGCAATTTCTCTATCATTTTCTGCTTGAATCTTTTGTTCTATGACTTCACATATTCTGACTGAATGAATTTCTTGTTCTCTTTTCAATTTTATGACTTCTTCATGTAAATTGAGATTCTTTGCAAGTAGGTCTTCAATTGCTGCATCTGCTTCTTTTGAACTTCTTTCTTTGCATAAGTCATCAATTCTTTCTTCTATGTAACTTTTTTCATTCATCTGTACTACTAAATATTTTCTTCTTTTCAAGGAAAGAGAGAGTTGCTCCTTGAGTTTCTTGATCTGATCCATGGCCACTTGTAGATCTATCTTTTCATTTTCAATGGCTTTCTCTTGTCTATATATTTCCATTCTCTCTATAATCTTTGCTCAAGCTGTTAAACTTCTATAAAGAGAACCTTATGCTCTGATACCAATTGTTGGAAATATGTTGAGTCAATGTGACTGAGAGGGGAGGGGGTGAATTAGGAACCAATCAAACTTAATCCTTTTAATCCAATATTAGATTATCTAATTTTATTGCATCCATGAAATGAAAATAAATAAAACATCCACAATAGTTGACGCAATATTTGGTTACCCAGAAACCTTCCAAATAGAAAGTAAAATTGGGGTGGGGATGGTACCCACAAGATTTATTACTGTAGTGTAAATTTATCCTGTTAAAGCTTACAATTGACCACTTTTGATGGCCTGCCCTATTAGAAGAAATAAGGACTATTAGGTCCACCTTGTGAAAGGATTTAATACAATACAATCAAGTCTGTTAGGAGATTTATAAGGGACTGTTCGGTCCACCTTGTTAGAGGATTTTGCTAATGCACCTGTTAGGATGAACTAGTAGATGATCTTCAATGCAACTTTGATTTGTTGAATAAGATCCAATGATATAAACTAATCACATTACTGTGATGGATGAGTCTCTAATGTTCCTTATACTACTATAGCCTCTTAAACAAACTGCTTCTTCATATTCACATACATTCTCTTACACATCTATTCTGACACACTTTGGATAAAAAAAATACTTTATATTTATACCTTATCCAAACCAAATGCAACTGTAATTTGGCTTCCATCAGATACATTAACATTTAACAATATAAGCTAGGTCAGCCCAAAAATATCACTCGAGTCCAGTAATCCATTCAGGCAATACAATGGCACTCGGGCATTATGCTGTCACTCGGGAAACATACTACACTCTATCACTCGGGCTACTCTATGTACTTGGGTTACTCTGATCACTCGGGTAATATTGATTACCACTATCTGCTCGGTCGACACTACCACTGCTTGGGTTTCATAGTAACTACTCGGGTTACACTACTAGCTCGGTCAACAGTGTGATGACTAAGTGTTTTGGCACTAATTGACAATATGTCTTTCCATAAGGTCATCACTATCATCCTATCTTAAGTATGAAATGAATGTTTACATATCTATTTATACAATAGATTGACCTAATTAAGTTTCACGTATTACAAAGATAACTTTATGATCAAAGGTTTACAACTTGACCCTGATCTCCTAGTTTGCATGTGTTCAATCAGTTAGAATGATTAAACAAATTTAAATTACATTTCTTGTCCCTCAAGAAATGGTTTTAAATCAAATCAAAATGCTAAAATAAAACATAAGTGTTTTATTGTATGTGGAAGTCAAATCCACATTTCTCAGGATTTAATTGACTTTTGGTGATTGATGCTTGGGTTGCTATCTTGTTAGTCAGTTGGTGTTCCTTTTTTGAACTTTCCTTTGGGTTCCCTTGCTCTGTCGAGTTCCTCTTCTTTTCTGCTTTGTCAGTTTACACTTCAACATTTTTGGGTTGAACTATGCAAATTGTGTCGGGTTTCTCTTGTGATCTATCTTGTCAGGTTTCTCTTGAACATAACACTTTTGGTGACCTCTGTTATTTGTACTTTCAGTGTGTACTGAAAGCCTGTCTTTCGGTGTAGGTGTTATCAATGGTTCCAAAACAATTTTCCCTTTGCATACTAATGGAAAAATGTGTCATCAATCTCCCCCTTTGACATTAGTATCAAAAAATAATATGTGCAAAATACTAAACTGTGTAGTATGTATACCATGTGTTTACCTTGTCATTTATGACTCCCCATATGTATATTCTGGTATAGTATATGTATATACATGTACACTTTCCTTTATGCTATACTCCCTTTTCACCTTATCTTCATATCATTTTCCCTTGTGTATCATATTATTCTTCCCTAATGTACATATAATTTTCACCCTTTTTTGATAGTAAGGGAAAAGGTGTATACTTACAACTTATCAAAAATATGGGAATGGGAATTCTTCATGTCTTCCATCAATTTCTCCCATTTCTCCTTTAGGTGTTCAAGAGCCATTTGCTCTAGTGTGATTCGGGCATGCATATCATAGATGTTGTCTGCTACAAACATCTATGGGGTGGCAATTAACTATCTTTCCGATGTCACGTGTTGTTGCAAAAGTGTAAGATTTGGTAGCACTAGAGCCTGTAGCTCAGTAACCTAATCTCTAAACTTGGTTTCTTCCTCTAGAATTTCTTGTCTCAACCTTCTATATTTTATAATCTTTTCCAAATGCATCTATTGTCATTTATGGTTAGACTGTGTGCACTTGTATTTAGATCATAATCTATTTGTGCAATCTTATCACTATTTTCCTTAGTGATTTTATCTAAAGTGCACAACTTTTGTATTAAGGAAATAGCTTCAAAAATTATTGGATCTAATTCATTTTCAAGTTCTGAGAGCTTTACCTTGTTCACTGCCACTTCTTGGCTAATCTTTTTTGTCAATTTGGTTTGATATTTTTGTTCTTCTTGTTCTTCAATTACTTTTTTTTCATCCACATTCTGAGATGTGATGGCCTCAGGTAGAATGGAAAGTTGATCAAGGATGGGAGCATCTTGATCAACATCTATGTCAGGCACAATTTGTGTCAATATATCCCTTGTAGTTTCTAACACTAGGGATTCTTTGTGCTCTTTCCTTAGCTTTTCTTGCATAGCTTTCCTTTGACATATTTCTCCATACTCTTGGAGAGATTCAAAATCTAAAATAGAAGGGTCACACTTTGGTATCTCAATGATTTCATCAAGTGTTACCTACAGCTTGTTCTTCTTGGTCCTCTTCTTCTTCTTCTTCTTCTTCTTGCGGGACGCACCTGTATGCAGTAGCATAGCAAGATCCTTTGCTTGGTCTGACATGCTTGATGAAGGATTTTGTGGTGTTGTGTCTTTTGCCTACTGCTCAGTATCTTCCTATCGGTTGGGAGTGGATGTATCCACATCAATGTTCAATTTATTGGTAGCATCTCCTTCAATATCCTTGGGAGTATCATCTTCTTTCTTCTCTTCTTCACATTTTTCTTTCTTCCCTTCATATGTTTCTTGTTGTGATCCATCTATGACATTTTGGTCATCAGTTGTATCTTTCTTTTCATCATTACCCTAATCTTTGGGTATGCTTGCATCAGGCTTGGGTGAGTTTTCCTTTTGTGAGATTATGTTAATAGCTTGTATTAACAGTGGCATTTGGCCTGGTATATGCACCTGTGCAACATCTATAGTTGTGTCATGTTTGTCAGTTTGGGTTGGGACAATAGTGATATCTGTTAATAATAACTGAGAGGGGGGGTGAATCAGTGGCCTCAAAAAATTTATCCAATTTAAACTTTAATCCACCAATTAATACTTCTTAAATTATTAAGTCCTAACAAGATGCATGCCTTTGAAATACTTGAAACAAATAACTATCTGTTGGTTTACCTTGTCTGTCCTTATTCTCTTTGATAACCGATAAGTAGTAAACTGTATTTACCGATACTCAATAAATATGCATAGTGTACCAATCAATCCATAAATGCATATGTAGAATGTAAAACAATAAAGTAATAAACCATACACATATAACACAAGGATTTTAACATGAAAACCCTGTTAAGGGAAAAACCACTGGGACTGGTACCCCAAATTTTCACTCTTCTGAAGTGAGCCCTGTTAGGAGCCAACCCTGTTAAAGGTTACAAACACACTATTAAGTGTGACCTTGTTAGAGGATTTTCAATACATAGGTTGTCACTTAGTATTTGGCATCTAAGCTACCATCCTTGAATCAATCTCATGACTTTCAATAGGCTTTATGCAAATCTTACAACCATCCTTAAATCAACCTCCTTCTTAGACTGCCAATAGGCTTTAGGTAAGACCGGTGCTACTATCATGAGTCAACCTTCTGGTAATCTGTTAGGATATACCTCAGCTACAAAAGATTGTTAAGTTTTTCTCTTAAATAGACATAATATTCCTTAATTCTTGGTTCTTGATTCTTGGCGTGAAAAACAATCCAGCCAAATTGATTTATGGCTTTAACTCCTGATTTATCTCATATTTATCTTCTTGCGAACTGTGTAAATCATCTTTAAATCACTTACTTAACTGTGGTCGAATAAAACAAATCAAACAATCAGTTAAGTCTATCTTTTAGCTCTGCCAGCTAGATATTTTGTCATTTTTTGATCTCTCTGTTCTGTCGGTCAATTCTGCAGTTCATCACCGGTGACAAATGCCAGTTCTGTCGTTGTTGCTTTAGTTATTTTTGGGACCTCCATCCGTCAGGCATCATTGGATCTTATTCATCGGGCATCCTTTGATTCTTCTTCATCGGGCAATACTGTCTTCTGCTCGTCGTGTATCACTGTGACTTTTATCTCTGTATTTATCGATGGTGTGCACTCTACCGGTGTATTCTGTCACTTAGTGAATACTTGACTTTTATGCATTGCTAAAAGAATAACCTCTATTCCATTGATTCTTTGAAGTCTTTGGCATTATGTATATGACCATACAGATGATATCAAGTTGACATCAATGACAATACAAACCATTAACTAATTTAATGTCTTGTATCATCTTCAACTTAATATAGTCAACCATTTAATCAGTTACATGTCATCAATCTCTCCCTTTGGCATTGATGGCAACATACTATATTATCACACTATACTATTTCTAATACAATATGAAATACAATTGTTGAGATTCATCAAATTACCAAACAATTTGTTTAGATAACCGATAAAATGTCTGACCTCCGGTAAGCTCTGTGTAAGCTTAGATTTGATTCTTGCAGCTTTCCTTTTTCTTCTTCTGATGTGTTGTGACCTTTGTTGGTGTCAAAATTTTATTTTTGACTGTTCTGCTTCTTTGATGTCTCTGACTTTTGTTTTCAACTTTTATATCAATTCTCTCCCTTTGGATATGATCTCTCCCTGTTTGGAGTAATCTAATTTTGATGATAATATGGAAACATTCTCTCCCTTTGAAAACAATGCCAAACAAATATTTTACAAAATATATGACACTCTGTCAACCAATTTCTTCTTTCCATAATATATTCCTTGAATTTCCCTTATCCATTATCAATATAACAATCTGCTCTAGTGCTTGGTTCTAATATATACCTTTCTGTATATAGATGTAGCTTTGAAGTTCAGCTTGTGCTTGCATTAGTCGTGAATGATATTCTGATAATATATGGTTGATGTAGCATTCTATCCTTTTACTGACTGTTAGACATGGGTTTTACCCCTAGTCTTTTCCTCAGGTGCTCAAATGTATCCTTTGGCAGTGGCTTGGTGAAGATATAAGCTAATTGTTCTTTTGATTGCACATATTCAAGTATAAATTATTTCTCTTGAACTTGTTCTCTTAAGTAATGATACTTGATGGAAATGTGTTTAGTCTTCGCATGCATGAATGGATTCTTGGAAATATTTATTGCACTGGTGTTATCACAATAAATAACTACCGGTTCTTTGATCTCCATATGCATACCTTCCAGCAGCTGTTTGATCCATGCAATATTCGAGCAGTTTGTAGCAGCAGCAACATATTCTTCTTCTGCAATAGACTGAGAGATGCATCCTTGCTTCTTGCTAATCCATGTGACAAGTTTGTCACTTATAAAGAATGCTCATCCAGTTGTGCTCTTCTAGTCATCAAGATTTCTAGCCTAATCAGCATTGGTAAACACATTTAGTTCAAATTTGCCTTCTCTTCTATACCATAAGCCAAACTCCTTAGTATTCTTCAGATATCTTAGAATTCTTTTCACAGCAATTATATGTGATTCCCTGGGGTTAGCATAAAATCCAGCAACAATTCCTACTGCATGTGCAATATCTGGTCTAGTGTGTACAACATACATGAGTTTTCCTATCATTGATCTGTATATAGTCTGATTTACCTCTGTTGTCTTGCCTTCCTTTGTTAATTTGCATCCAGTAGCCATTGGTGTTCCAACAGGTTTGGAATCTTCCATCTTGAATATTTTTAGAACTTCTTTGATGTATTTGGACTGTGTAATGAAAATACCTTCACTTTGTTGAATGATTTGCAGACCAAGAAATAACTTGATCTCTCCAAACATAGACATCTCAAATTCCTTGCTCATCTCATTAGAAAATAATTTGCATAGCATATCATTGCCTCCAAATATGATGTCATCAACAAATATTTCAGCAATCAAAGTGTTAGCGTTAGTGTCTTCTTTCAAATAAAGATTATTGTTCTCACTAGTCCTTATGAATCCAATACTTATTAGATAGGAATGAAGTCATTCATACCAGGCTCTGGGAGATTGTTTTAATCCATACAAGGCTTTGTGAAGTCTACATACCATGTTTCTTTTGTCTGGATCAATAAACCCTTATGGTTGCTCAATGTATACCTCTTCTTCAACTATTCCATTTAGGAATGTTGACTTGACGTCCATTTGATATACTTTGAATCCTTTGTATGCAGCATAAGCAAGTAGAATTCTCACTCCTTCTAGCATAGCAATGGGTGCAAAGGTTTCTCCATAGTCTATACCTTCCTCTTGTGCATACCCCTTGCATACTAGTCTTGCTTTGTTCCTTGTGACTTCTCCATTCTCATTTAGTTTGTTTTTGAATATCCACTTTGTACCGATGACATTCTTGTCATCTGGTCTTGGCACAAGTGACCATGTCTTGTTCTTCTCAATTTGTTCAATCTCATCATTCATAGAACTTATCCATTCTTCATTGTCTAGTGCAATATTGATAGACTTTGGTTCAAACTCACAAATTAAGCAATTTAAGTTTAAAGACTTACTTCTTGTTCTTGTACCAACTTTCTTATCTCCTATGATCTGGTCCTCTAGATGGTTCCTTCTTACATATCTTTCAAGTACAAGTACAAATATTTGCATATCAGCTTGATTTTCATTACCTTGCACATTATCTTGATCATTATCCTAACCGTCGGTAACAACATTCTGACCGTCGGTTGCAACATTCTATTTTTCTAGATTTATGCACTGTTGCTCGAGTAGAGTTGTGGGTTCTTCACAAATACAAACTTGTTGTAGTCTTCTTGTTCTTTTTTGCTTTCCAGCTCATTCTTTTCTGCAAACTCATCAATCTTTACATTTGCACTCTCAACTATTTTTTTAGAAGCCTTGATTAGACATTTAAAAGCTTTGATTTTGGTAGAATACCCTAGAAAAATACCTTCATCACTTTTGGCATCTAGCTTTCCATTTCCTTGATCTTTTAAGACATAACATTGACTGCTAAAAATTTTGAAGTAACTTACATTGGGTGTTTTACCATACCATAGCTCATAAGGAGTCTTTTTTGACTCCTTTCTTAATTGTACTGTTTTAAGTGTGTAGACAATAGTGCTAATACCTTCCCTCTAGAAGATTTGAGTGATTTCCTTTTCTATCATCAGTGTTCTTGCACAATCAAATATTGATCTATTCCTTCTCTTAGCAATCCCATTTTGCTATGGTGTTCTTGGTGCAGAAACCTATCTTTTTATACCATGCTCATTATAGAAATTAGTGAACTCATCTGATATAAATTATCCTCCCCTATCTGATCTCAAACATTTCAAATCCTTACCACTTTGTTTTTCTACCATAGCCTTATACCATTTAAACATCTTAAATGCTTCAGATTTTTCTTTTAAAAACATGAATGTCATCATTCTAGAGTAATCATCAACAAAGAGAATAAAATATCTATCTCCATAATAGCTCTTTGTTCTCATAGGTCCACATAAATCAGTATGGACTAATTCTAGAATATCATCAGATGTATGGATTTTGCTTTTAAAACTAGACTTTGTCATTTTACCTTTTTGACAATTTTTGCACATGATGTTGTCTGGCTTTGTCATCATCGGTAAGCCTCTTACACTTCTTTTCCTTCTTATCTTCATCATGTTGTCAAAGTTCACATGATACGACCTTTTGTGCCACAGCCATATGTCTTCATTTCTAGTCATCACGCAAGTGGGGTTAGTATCATTTAGATAGAATAAATTACCTTTGGTCTATTCACCGGTAGCAATCAGTGTTCCTATTTCATTGAGTATCTTTTCCTTCTTGTTCTCAAATGCTACTTTATGACCTGAATTATTTAGTTGAGAAACACTCAACAGATTATAATTCAATCCTTTTACCTAATAAGAATTTTCACATTTAATCAGGTTATTCAGCATTATTGTTCCTTTACCTTCAATTTGACAAGGAGAATCATTTCCCATTCTTACTGTGCCACCTTTATAGTATTCAAAAGTGTTAAACTTTTATTTTTCACTGGTCATATGGTGAGTGCAGCCACTATCTATAATCCAGATATCATTTTTACTAATCTTAGATATGACTACATTTTCTTCATACCTTTCATCTTCATTTGAATCATCCTTCACAGCTACAAACACTATCTCAACATCATCATCCGGTTTGGTGTCAGTATCTCAACTTTGCAAGCAGCTAGATAGCTAGCCTTCTTGCCTTTGTCCTTGTATTCTCGAGTATCACTTCTTTCTGATTGTCGGTAACTTCTATAATCTTTGTTATCACCTTTGTCAGACTTCTTCTCAAAAGATATGTTATCACTTCTATCATCTTTTCTTTTAAGACATTTAGTAGCAAAGTGTCCAATCTCTTTACAATTAAAACATACAAGTGGTAACTTGCCTTTGTATTTACCTTTTCCTCTTAGCATTCTTCTTGCCATGAGTGCTTCAATTTCATCTAGATCTTCTTCTTCACTTTTGCTTTCACTATCTCTTCTAGATGAGTATCTCTGACTAGATTTGCTTATTCTCACAGAAGACTTGAACGCAGACTCTAAGCTTTGGTAAGACACTATTATCAAAGTTATTCATCTCAAATGAAATCAGTCTACCAATCAGGCTATCAAGAGTGACTGTATTATTTGCTACTACTCTCATTTCTTGAATAACAAAGACTCTAATAGCATATATAGGCAGTAGGGTTCTTAAGATTTTACTTACCACTATCTCCTCTTCAAGTGTACCTCCAACACCTCGTATAGCATTGACTACTTCTTTTATTCTTGTGCTATATTGTGTGATATTTTCACCTTCTTTCATTTTGAGATCATCAAACTTTCCTCTAAGGCTTTCTGCCTTGGCTCTCAGAACATTTGCATCACCACCATGTACAAGTTTCAACTTGTCCCACATTGTCTTTG
>MU224951.1:7593575-7608219 GCA_018584345.1 Thuja plicata
TGAATTATGCTTGTCTCTTAAATAGACATAATATTCCTTAATTCTTGGTTCTTGATTCTTGGCGTGAAAAACAATCCAGCCAAATTGATTTATGGCTTTAACTCCTGATTTATCTCATAGTTATCTTTTTTCCAACTGTGTAAATCATCTTTAAATCACTTACTTAACTGTGGTCAAATAAAACAAATCAAACAATCAGTTAAGTCTATCTTTTAGCTCTGCCAGCTAGATATTTTGTCATTTTCTGATCTCTTTGTTCTATCGGTCAATTCTGCAGTTCATCGCCGGTGACAACTGCCAGTTTTGTCGGTGTTGCTTTAGTTAGCTTTGGAATCTCCATCTATCGGTCATCAATTGATCTTGTTCATTGGGCAACACTATTTTTAGTTCTTCAGGCATCCTTTGATTTTGCTTCATCGAGCAATACTGTCTTATGCTCATCGGGTATCACTGTGACTTTTATCTCTATCTTTACCGATGGTGTGCACTCTGCCGGTGTATTCTATCACTTAGTGAATACTTGACTTTTATGCATTGCTGAAAGCATAACCTCTATTCCATTGATTCTCTGAAGTCTTTGGCATTATGTATATGACCATACAGATGATATCAAGTTGACATCAATGACAATACAAACCATTAACTAATTTAATGTCTTGCATCATCTTCAACTTAATATATTCAACCATTTAATTAGTTACATGTCATCAATATCTTCATCTTATTGTACCTCATATGTAGGATCTCCTTCGGTAATATTAATGATAGTATTATCAGTCCATATTTCATCTTCAGTGTCCATTTGTAAAGGATAAAATGATGGGAATAGTATGGTGTGTTCATTTAAAATAAATTCCCTTACATTTAAATATGTTGTGGGGGTAAATAAGATGCTCTCCTTCTATCCTTGGATATGTAAATGAAAGATCCAAGTTGATTAACCCAAAAGGAAGGATCAATTCATAAATCAATCAATCATTTGGAAGCAAGAATAAGAAAAGGAAGATCTTAATTACCCGGGGTTTGATTGATTTGATTTAATGTGAATGTGTATTTTAGATTTACATGGATTAAAAACCTTAATTGAATTGAATAGGAGAAATGCACTAACCTTGAAATATTCCAAATCAAAGAATACCATTTTCTGAAGCCTATGTTGAGTTTTTGGAAAATTCGAGACCAGATCTAAAATAGAAACGTAGAGACAGACAAAACCCAAAAATATTTTTCTATTCTAAGACAGTTTTGATTTGTACCCTCAAGTAAATGTCACCATTTGCTAGAATTTTTGATTGCGCCCTAGGTCACAATCGACCTAAAAAGTCTCAGACTAAAATTCTGCTTTCGGATCCCGGAAGTTTGCTGAAAAGGGTATCTGAATCTCTGTCCTGATCTACTGTTCTAAACTTGTACCTAAAAGAAAAAGGGTTTGTTTTTTGGGGGAGGGATTTGCCTTAGTCAAATCTCAGTTTTGGAATTAACCTCAAATATATAATTGAAATTTTTGGAATAAACAAAGTAAATGAAACAATTCACCTTGCTCATGTAAAAGTCCTTGTGGAGGATTTGAATCCTTGAATCCACAAGTATGGATGCACCAAAATGGAAGTAGAATGGAGAATGTAGAATGTAGGATGTAGGATGTCTTCAATCAATTTCTTTGTATATCTTCAACACCAATATTGAATGGGTTCTTGAATTGGAAGAGGCTTGGAGGAATGTGGATGTAGAAATCTTCAACAAGAGGGCTCCATGGAGCTTAAATCCTTCAATGGCCACCAATGGATCTCCTTAATGAAAATGCATGCTTGAGAAGTTCTTGAGAATGGATGAATACTTCAATGGCTACTTGGCTTGCTTCAAATCTTTCTTCTTCACCTTTGGATCTCACTCTTCAAGTCTTGGAAGTTTTTAGGATTCTTGATTATGCTTTTGCTTCTTGATGCTTAGTAATGGTTAGAGAAAATGAGAGAGAAAAGCTTCCTTTTATATGAAAATAGGGCACAATATTCTAGAGAGGCCTACATAGGAGAATTAATTCTAATTTGACCCATTCCCTTAGATGAGGACCTATTTCAAATATAATTGAGGATTTGTTGTCTCGAAGTCCGAAACAGCCGACCCGAAAGTGGGAATTAACTTTTTCCAAAGACCAACATTTGGAAACCCTAAGATTCTTGAATTTGGGTGCCAGAACTAAAAAAGGTTGATTGTGACCTAGGTCAAGGTCAAGGTCAACCTTGACCCAAAAATTTTGACCTAGACCCCAAGGCTAAAGTCCCAGTTTCTCAATCTGGGTTGCCAAAAATATGCTAGAAAGAGTGGAAATGTGGCAGAACATGAGGATAAAGCCAGATCAAATTTAGGAACCCATTAAAGGTGCTTGACATGACCCCAAACCACTTACCCAAAAGGCTAAACCAGTCTACCACATAAGTGCTTCCATTTTCTGACTATACATTTAGCCCCCACGTTAGCAAGAGTATGGACTCAATATAAACTCTTAGTAAAGGAGATCATAGAGAATAGATAATCTTATTGGAATCATAAAGGGACAAATAAATCCTCAAGCCACCAAGGGACTTAAGTATTTATCAACCCTAAGATCATGATAAGAGAGACATCACAAATTAAGGAAAAGGAGAGAGAGGGTATGGTCACCTCGCCCAATGAGAACTTATGTCCCATTGTGAACCATACAAGAAAAAAAAAGTGTAACTGGAAAGATGGAGTTGAACCACCTAGTCAATGTGGCTACTCACTAGTCAACCCATCAGGGAGATGTATTCTTAAGGATGCCTTCTGACCTTAAGGGATCAAAAAATTATGTATTGAAACTGGAGGGATCAAGAGATCCGTGTAAATTTAAACTGGACGGATCAAGAGATCCTAAAAAGTAAAATGTCCATGCTTTAAGGATTAGTCTTTAATCCATAAAGGGAAAAAGTTTTAAGTATTTAAAATGTTATGAATGTGTGTGTGTGAAAAAAGTGAGTAGAGCGTATGCCCCCACATTAAATTCATTGCTAACACTTTAACAGGAGCAATGGCTTGAATATAAACATAAACAACTCTACTGATTACCTTTCCACTACGAGATGCCCCCAAACAAAGACAAATCATAGGAAATATCACATAAACATACAAAGAAAATAGAAAGGATCTACCTACTATGGGGTCAGTATGATCATAAGATAACATGTATATATAAATATGATATTATTGCAAATGAATTGACACCGTTCCCCAAAGAAAGTAGAACCACGAAGGATAAGCCAATCAGGCGCATCGCCTACTCTCCCCATCTCGGTTTATATCATGTAGGGAAGGTGGGAAACTTGAAAGAGGGACTATATCCAATATAGTAGGAATAATATACATTTCCAAACAAGGATTCTTTTGAGAATCACATTGCTCGATACTAGGTGTAATTGTCAATTGAGTTGAAAGCATATGAGGTAAGTCAGTGTCAAGGTCAATGGTCTCATATTCATCACTAAGATCAATAGGATCATCTAAAGTATCCTCCTCATAAATATTAATGGAAATTGGATCTAAGATGAGAATATGATCATTACACTCATTCATCTTAACATCATTTTGAATATTGACTTCTTCCAGCACATCAAGCATAGGTTGATCGAAAGAAGATAAAGAGTTTCGAAAAAGAGAAGCACGGGCCCTAGAATTAGCTCTACACTTCTTACAATGTTCATTAATAGATTTATTATGTTTTGATTTGTTTGACATATGTGGAGAACTAGGAGGAATAATCACTGATTCCTTCACAGGTTCAGTGGGAGGATTGATAGGGTTCACAGTAGGCTGAGTAGAAATATTGGGAGGTTGAGTGATAGAATTAGCAGTAATGAATAAAGGAGGTATAGAAGGACTTGGAAAAAGACCATGGTTGAGATCTATCTGAGGCATGATTAGCTCAACTATCTTGCAATGTTTATAGGCTTGATATGAGCGAAAAAATTCTCATATTGAAATTCTTCTTTTGAATCCCAGAAGTTTGTCAAAAAGGGTATCAGAATTTCTGTCTTGATCTTCTATTTTGAACCTGCACCTAAAGGAAAAAGGGTTTTTTTGTTGGGGGAGGGGTTTGCCTTAGTCAAACCTCAGTTTTGGAATTAACCTCAAATATATAATTAAAATTTCTGGAATAAACAAAGTAAATGAAACAATTCACCTTGCTCATGTAAAAGTCCTTGTGGAGGATTTGAATACTTGAATCCACAAGTATGGATGCACCAAAATAGAAATAGAATGGAGAATTTAGAATTTAGGATGTATTCAATCAATTTATTTTTAGATCTTCAACACCAATCTTGAATGGTTTCTTGAATTAGAAGAGGCTTGGAGGAATGTGGATGTAGAAATCTTCAACAAGAGGGCTCCATGGAGCTTAAATCCTTCAATGGCCACCAATGGATCTCCTTGATGAAAATAGATGCTTGAGAAGTGCTTGAGAATGGATGAATACTTCAATGGCTACTTGGCTTGTTTCAATCTTTCTTCTTCACCTTTGGATCTCACTCTTCAAGTCTTGGAAGTTTTTAGGATTCTTGATTATGCTTTTGCTTCTTGATGCTTAGTAATGGTTAGAGAAAATGAGAGAGAAAAGCTTCCATTTATATGAAATTAGGGAACAATCTTCTAGAGAGGCTGACATAGGAGAATCAAATTATAATTTGAACCATTCCCCTAGAAGAGGACCTATGTTAAATATAGTTGGGGATTTGTTGTCCCAAAGTCTGAAACAGCTGACCCGAAAGTGGGAATTAACTTTTTCCAAAGACCGACATCTGAAAACCCTAAGATTATGGAATTTGGGCCTAGACCTGAAAAAGGTTGATTGTGACCTAGGTCAAGGTTGAAGTAGACCTTGACCCAAAAAGTTTGACCGAGACCCCGAGGCCAAAGTCCCAGTTTCTCAATCTGGGTTGCTAGAAATAGGCTAGAAAGAGTGGAAATGGGGCAGAATAGGAGGATAAAGCCAGATCAAAGTCCCAAACCCATTAAAGGTGCTTGACATGACCCCAAACCACTTACTCGAAAGGTTAAACCAGTATACCATAGAAGTGCTTCCATTTTATGACTATACATTTAGCCCCCACTTTAGGAAGAGTATGGACTCAATACAAACTCTTGGTAAAGGAGATCATAGAGAATAGATAATCTTATTGGAATCATAAAGGGACAAAGAAATATTCAAGCCCCCAAGGGAATTAAGTATTTATCAACTCTAAGATCATGATAAGAGAGACATCACCAATTAAGGAGAAGGAGAGAGGGGGTATGGTCACCTCGCCCAATGAGAACTTATGTCCCATTGTGAACCATACAAGAAAAAAAAGTGTAACTGGAAAGATGGAGTTGAACCGCCTAGTGAATGTGGCTACTCACTAGTCAACCTATCAGGGAGATCCATTCTTAAGGAAACCTTCCAACCTTAAGGGATCAAAACATTTTGTATTGAAACTGGAGGGATCAATGGATTTGTGTAAATTTAAACTGGACAAATCAAGAGATCCTAAAAAGTAAAATGGCCATGCTTTTAGTATTAGTCTTTAATCCATAAAGGGAAAAAGTTTTAAGTATTCAAAATGTTTTTAATGTGTGTGTTTGTGTAAAAAGTGAGTAGAGCATATGCCCCCATGTTAAAGTCATTGCTAACACTTTAACAGGAGCAATGGATTGAACGGAAACATAAACAACTCTACTAATTACGTTTCCACTACGAGATGCCCCCAAACAAAGACAACTCATGGGAAATATCACATAAACATACAAAGAACATAGAAGGGATCTACCTACTGTGGGGTCAGTATGATCATAAGATAACATGTATATATAAATATGATATTATTGCAAATGAATTGACACTGTTCCCCAAAGAAAGTAGAACCATGAAGGATAAGCCAATCAGGCGCATCGCCTACTCTCCCCATCTCAGTTTATGTCATGTAGGGAAGGTGAGAAACTCACAAGAGGGACTATATCCAATACAATAGGAATAATAGCCAGTTCCAAACAAGGATTCTCTTGAGATTCACATTGCTCGATACTAGGTGTAATTGTCAATTGAGTTGAAAGCACATGAGGTAAGTCAGTGTTAAGGTCAATGGTCTCATATTTATCACTAAGATTGATAGGATAATCTAAAGTATCCTCCTCATCAAGATTAATTGAAATTGGATCTAATATGTGAATAGGATCATTACACTCATTCATCTTAACATCATTTTGAATATTGACTTCTTCTGACACATCAGGCATAGGTTGATTGAAAGAAGATAAAGAGTTTCAAAAAAGAGAAGCGTGGTCCCTAGAATTAGCTCTACGCTTCTTATGATGTTCATTAGAATATTTATTACATTTTGATTTGTTTGACATATGTGGAGAACTAGGAGGAATAACCACTAATTCCTTCACAGGTTTTGTAGGAGGATTGATAGGGTTCACAGTAGGCTGAGTAGAAATATTGGGGGGTTGAGTGATAGAATTAGTAGTAATGAATAAAGGAGGTATAGAAGGAGTTAGAAAAAGACCATGGTTGAGATCTATCCGAGGTATGCTTAACTCAACTATCTTGTGATGTTTATAGGCTTGATATAAGTGAAAAAGGTTGTCAGGGAGAGGAGGACATGAGTTAGGTAATGAGGGCCAAAAGAAATCAAGAGTAGCACAATCTCTAGGCATGGAAGGTTGATATAGATTATGATTAATCATTTTTACTTCTCCATTATGAATGAACTTAAGACATTTATGAATAGGAGAAGCAATAGCATGCATAACAGTTATCCAAGGAAAACCAAATTTGACTTGAAATTGATCAGATGTAGGAACAATGATGAAGGTAGTATCTAAAACCTTGCCACAAAGTTCAACAGGTAAGTTAATAGAACCAAGTGCAGGATAGAGAAAACCATTACAAGTTTGGATCCATGCATACGATGGATCATAACAATCACATTTTAGGAATTTCATAAAAAACATTTCCTTAGTAATAACATTGATTAATGATGTAGGATCAACAAGAGAACCATGTGTAGGTATCTTAGCAATCCTAGCATAAATATAAAGGGGACCATTAGGAGCCTTAATAGTCTTAGAGTCATCAAAGGTAATTGAAAGTTCCCAAGGTCTCTTATCCTTAGTTTGTTTATGAGGTTTTGGTAGAATTGGAAGTTGAGGTGGAGGAAAAGGATCTTGAACAATAGGTTGAGATACAACAACGCTCTCCACATGATTAACAATGTGATTAAGATCATCCATCTTTGAATCGTAAATGATATCCACAGAAGATGGTTGAGTGATAGTATTAGTATCATATGTAGGTAGAGGATTCATGTAGATTTGAAGGTTTTGATTAGGAGGAGAGATGGATTTATTTCCATGATTATCAAGATTATCTATAGATAAAGCATTGGAATCGATTAAGTATTGAACTTTATGTTTTAGAGAATAAAATTTTTCAATATCATGGCCATTCTGGCAATGGTATTGGCAAAAAGCTTTAGAATCAAAGGATTTTGAAGCTATTATAGTAGGAAGGAGAGGTTGAATAGGAGGCAAAGTAATCATAATATCACTTAACAACCTACTCCTAATGGAATTTAAGGATTCAGAGAGAGGAGTAAATGTATGATTCATATGGAAAGCAGTGGATGCAAAAGTGGCATTGTGAGATACAACAACAACCTGATCAGCAACCACATTCGTCTGTTTATTAATCTTGATGTAGTTGTTAGGTTTCTAAAATTTATTAGGATTAGGAGCATTGTCACTCTTATCAACTGGAATAGGATACATTGGAGTGTTTCTCTCAAATTGACTCACTTGTAATTGATAATGATGAAGTGCTACACAAAGTCATTGAAAAGAGGTAAATTTAGTAAGCAAAATCTTATCTCTAATATCCTTTTGTAAATTTGAAATAAACATGTGTTGAATATCAATATCAGGAACATGATAAGAAATATGAGCATACAAATGCTTAAATCTACCTATGAAATCAATTAATTTTTCCTTAATGTTTTGTTTACAATGCATTAAATCAGTTAAGGAAACTTGTGGGCCGATGTTATTTTGAAATTGTTGAATGAAGGTATTAGCAAGTTTAGGAAAAGAATCAATAGAATAAGGAGGTAAATAACAATACCATTGCAAAGCCTTATCATGAAAGGTTCTAGCGAACAGTTCAGCCAAAATCCTATGGTCATGAGCATAATCACTATAAAGGATTTGAAATGTTTTAACAAGAGTAAAAAGATCACCTTTACCATTGTAATTCTCTAGACAAGGCATATCAGCTTGTTGAGGAATAGTAGCATGGATTATGTCTAAAGATAAGGGACTACCCATGTCACATGTAGAAATGCTAAACTTGGATTGAGTTAATGATGAAATTTTTTGTTGTGAAGATGACACAGTCTGAGCCAAACTAATAATTGTGGAATCATTAGAAGACACATGCAACATAGGAATGTTAGGAACACTAGGAAATGTGTAGGAATAAATAGGAATAAAAGATACAACTGGTGGAACATTTGTAACCATAGTTGGAAGAGGATTAGTATAGGTAAAAGGTACACTATGATATGAAGGTTGTGAGGTAGGTAAAGATACCAATGGAACACTCATAGGAATAAATGAAATTGGGAGATATGTAGTCATCAAAGGAGGAGTATAAGTAGGAATGCTAGGTAAAGGAACATAAGAAGGTTCTTGACTAGTGATAGCAGGAGTATATCCTAGATCTTGAACCTCTTGAGCTAAAGGTTTAACATTTGAATGCACAAGATGAGTGATACCACATAAGAAATTAAAACCTTGATCACTATCATGAAGGAATTTCTTAAGAGCCTCTATAGCTTGAATGGAATCTTGATTATGGTTTTCTTGGATAAGCCAATTTCCCATTTTGTGAAGTTTAGCTGAAATTTTTTGCACTTGTTCAGGAGGAACCCTTAAAGCATCCTCCTCATCATGAGATGAGTGAGAATATTTATGCTCCATAGAAGGAGTTGAATCATGAGTATTCAATTTTTCATCTGGGATCCTACAGAAAGGAGAGGAATATTTAGGATCAAAGGAACCCATGAGTCTACGACTTCTTCTAACCGGGATACTATAAGTAGGACTAGAAGTGGTAAAGCTCATACACCAATGTAATGTAAATGAACTAATTTAGAAAGAAAAGAATTGATTTTAATTTTTGAAAGGAAATTCAAGAACATAAAAAAAAACTAATCTAATATGCATTCAAGATCTAATCATAAAATATGTAAATCTAACACCAAAAAGAAAGAGTTGTCTATCGCGGGTTCACCAAAATGTAAAGGATAAAATGATGTGAATAGTATGGTGTGTTAATTTAACATAAAATACCTTACATTTAAATATTTTGTGGGGGTAAATAAGATTATCTCATTCTATCCTTAGATATGTAAATGAAAGATCCAAGTTGATTAATCCAAAAGGAATGATCAATGCATAAATGAATCAATCATTTGGAAACAAGAATAAGAAAAGGAAGATCTTAATTACCCAAGGTTTGATTGATTTGATTTAATGTGAATGTGTATTTTAGATTTACATGGATTAAAATCCTTAATTGAATTGAATAGGAGAAATGCACTAACCTTGAAATATTGCAAATCAAAGAATACTATTTTCTGAAGCCTATGTTGAGTTTCTAGAAAATCTGAGACCAGATCTAAAATAGAAGCGTAGAGACAGACAAAACCCAAAAACATTTTTCTATTCTAAGATAGTTTTGATTTATACCCTCAAGTCAATGTCACCATTTGCTAGAATTTTTGATTGCGCCCTAGGTCACAATCGACCTAAAAAGTCTCAGACTAAAATTCTGCTTTCGGATGCCAGAATTTTTCTGAAAAGGGTATCTGAATCTTCGTCTTGATCTTCTGTTCTGAACCTGTACCTGCAAGAAAAAATGATTTTTTGTTGGGGGAGGGGTTTTCCTTAGTCAAACCCTAGTTTTGGAATTAACCTCAAATATATAATTGAAATTTCTGTAATAAACAAAGTAAATGAAACAATTCACCTTGCTCATGTAAAATTCCTTGTGGAGGATTCGAATCCTTGAATCCACAATTATGGATGCACCAAAATGGAAGTAGAATGGAGAATGTAGAATGTAGGATGTATTTAATCAATTTATTTGTATATTTTCAACACCAATCTTGAATAGGTTCTTGAATTGGAAGAGGCTTTGAGGAATGTGGATGTAGAAATCTTCAACAAGAGGGCTCCATGGAGCTTAAATCCTTCAATGGCCACTAATGGATCTCCTTGATGAAAATGGATGCTTGAGAAGTGCTTGAGAATGGATGAATACTTTAATGACTAATTGGCTTGCTTCAAAGCTTGCTTCTTCACCTTTGGATCTCACTCTTCAAGTGTTGGAATTTTTTAGAATTCTTGATTATGCTTTTGCTTCTTGATGCTTAGTAATGGTTAGAGAAAATGAGAGAAAAGATTCCTTTTCTATGAAATTAGGGCACAATATTCTAGAGAGGCTGAAATAGGAGAATTAAATTCTAATTTGACCCATGCCCCTAAAATAGGACCTATGCTAAATATAATTATGGATTTGTTGTCCTGAAGTCTGAAATAGCCGACCCGAAAGCGGGAATTAACTTTTTCCAAATGCCGACATCTGGAAACCCTAAGATTATTGAATTTGGGCCCCAGACCTGAAAAAGGTTTATTTTAACCTAGGTCAAGGTTGAGGTCTACCTTAACCCAAAAAGGTTGACCTAGACCCCAAGGCCAAAGTCCCAGTTTCTCAATCTGGGTTGCCATAAATAGGCTAGAAAGAGTGGAAATGGGGCAGAATAGAAGGAGAAAGCCAAATCAAAGTCAGGAACCCATTCAAGGTGCTTGAAATGACCCCAAACCACTTACTCAGAAGGATAAACCAGTCTACCATGGAAATGCTTCCATTTTACAACTATACACCATGTCCTTGTTAGCTTTTATGTTCAATGCTTCTTCATTTACATCCTCATCAGTTATAATGATGTGTTTGAGGCTCAGTTTAGCCTGATCTTCTTCATTGTGTGGCTTGTTTGTGAGTGCTATTTGTTTCTTGGGGCTTGAATCCCTTTTTGATACATTAATTATCTTTCTCCATTCATCCTCACTTTTTCTATCAAGCTCAATTAGATATCCCTTTAGCTCTTGGTAGGCTCTTAACTCTGGTGAGAACCTGTTGGAATGTTTATTCATCATTTCTTCAATCTCTTCCATCTTAGATTTAGGTGGCATGACTAAAACAAGGGCTCTTTCCCTTTCTTTTTCTCTTCTTTAAGAGCATATGTCCACCTAGCCGACAATCTATCTATCCTTTCTATTTTTTGTAACACATGACTCTACGACCAGACTCTGGGATATTTCTGAAATGTAATTTTATTTTATCCCCAGCAGAGTTGCCAATTTGTTAGGTGACTCGGATGGGCCAAACTCTTTCTCTAGTACTTATAAAAACTTGTCTGCAACCAGATTCCAGGGGAACTTTAAAAATGATCTTTTAAATAACTATCCCCAGTAGAGTCGCCAATTTGTTAGGGATTTTTCTTGTATGAATCACAGTGCTTGAAATGACTACTTGAACACTATGCCTTCTAATACTGATTCAGAGACAAGAAAAGCCTAATTGCTAAGGACTGGATAAGGTTCTTCTTCATTTTTGAGCTCCACATATACTCAGGTAGGTTTTACCTTTTATGATTGTTGTTTACAAAGTATTTTATAGTGTGGACACTGATTTTCTATGTATCTTTGTTAAACCAACTTATAAATCACCTTGCAAATAACCAAGCATAACCAGATACAAGATTTAACCATACAAACTATAGTCTTGAATATATCAAAAATCAGTGATATAAGGACTTTCATCCTTCTTCCTTTTGATGTAGGAGGGATAACCTAATGGATTCACTCTCTAAGGAATCACTAAAATGGACACTATCCTGCTGACATAGGTCCTTACTGAGTTCAGCTTGTTTGTTCTTAGTAACAAGAGTATTTTGATTGAATTGATTTTGATATTGGATGAGGAACAAACTACAAAGTATACCTTAGACCAATGCCTACCCCTTGGGAAAAGAGTCAATAAAAACATGAATCAACAGAGATAAAATAATAGAGATACTGTAGAGTGCCTTATAAACTACATGCAGCTGAGATAGAGTGCCTTACAAACTATCCTCTCATATACATACATTTGCATCAAATCCTTATCACAATGTTTTGCTCTCTGAAATCATCTATGAAACTTATTCCTCTCCATGAAAGGAACTCATAAATAATTAGACAAACTACCTTGTAGCTAGTGTATCTCAAATGTCTTACAGGTGAAACACACTAGAGCACAAACAGAATGCAAAGAGACAAGATAATACGAAAGAGGGAAAACCACACTGTATCCTATTACTGTATTCTGCTTCAACACATCTAGACAATAAGCTTTCCTGAATATACAAAGACACAGAAGTACAACTTACAATAAAATTTCCACAAGACCAATAGGGAGCTACTCTGGGCATCTGTAGGAAAAAACCAGAATAGAGCAGAGGAAAGGAACCCTTACAACTAAGAAAAGAAATAAAGATATAGAAGAAGGAGAAACCCTAATCCTTCTGAGCAATTGACACATGTCTCCCCTCAAATCTGATTTGCATTCATCTTTCCAAAATACCTGATATATTCTATTAATAACTTAGTCCATCTGTCTGAAAATATCTGATATTTTCCCTTTGCAAATCTCCTTCATTCTCCCACTGAAAAAGTCCATCCAATCTGATTTTATTTGGCAAAAAATCTTTGCAATCTGTCACATTTTCCCTTTGAAAATATCTGATTTATCCCCTTGAAAGCTCTGTCAAATCTGATTTGTGCAATTAAAATATTATGCATTTTTGTCTCATCTTTCTTTGTACAAATCTGATCTTTTTTACCCTTTAAGAATCTGATCTTCCTGGCAAAAATCTGATTTTCAATGTCTTTAAAAAACCTTCAGGAATAATCATATGGATTTGCAATAAGAATATTAAAATTCCTTTTTAAAATCAACCCTGTGCATGTTTTAAAGTCTTTGAAAATCTCAGATTTTTGCATACATTGCTCAGAAATCACCAGATTTTGACACGTGGCATGCTCCTATTCGCTGTCAAAAACTGGTCTTAACTCATTTTAACTTCTGTCACATCCGGCGACCATGCGACGATCTCAGTCTCTAAGTGACGAGCATTTTAAACTCTTCCTTCATTCCTAGGTGACCTGGTGACCAACATCCGGCGGCTAACTCCATCTGGCGACCTGGCGACCAGCAGTTATTTCCATGTCGCGACAACTATCTTTCTCCTCTAGCTACTTCGCGACTAACCACTAGCGGTTAGTCACCAAGTCTCAGAACTCTGGCGGTTAACTGCATCTTCACTCCCGACTGGGCGACTGGGGCATTTGGCGACTGGGCGATCATGCACATCCGGCGACATCGCGACCAACGGCTTCATTCATTTTTGTCAAAATTTGATCTTCTGCATTTTTGGGCATGAGAACTGAGGTGGTAAGATGAGGGTGCACGCGTGGATAGCCTCCTCTTTCAACTTCAAATTCATTAGTTCTTATTTTTGCTTATAAACATCTCAGTTTCCCTTTGTGGGATGAATGTGGGATAAATCATCTCATGGTTTATAAGCATTTTCGAAATTCACTTCAAAATACTATGTATTACCCATGAAATTTGACCCCCAGCCCTCAAAGGCCTGCCAAGAGCCTCTGGGATCTTATTCTTACACTAAGAGTTAGTGTTTTTGCTTATAAATATCAAAAAATGCCACTACAGAGACCATGTGGGATTAAACGAAATCACTGTTTTTCACCTTGGCTAGGAATATGAATAGAACTGCTGATCTATGGCTACATCCCTTTGCAAATGACCATCATAGACATGTTCTAGATGGTTGGACGCCACTTCCCATGGAGTCCAAATTGCATATTTTTTCTTAAAACTTCAAAAACTTCCCTCTGTCCATACATTGCGCAGACTTTCATTATGCTTGGCATTGGCAATGTGATTTGCTGTGTTTGAAATGCTTTCAATCTTTAAAATCTCCATTACATTATACTTGCGCAGGGTTATGGCACTTTGTTCCAGTTTTAATGTTTGTAAAAAAAACACTTCAACCTCTTATGCTATCATGTATAAAGATCAGTGTTGATTTCAAATCAATGTTTACAGTGTATATGGTCAGAAATCCCCCCAAATCTGCTCTTGCGCTAATACCTCATGGTGTTTGCTGTTTGGCATGTTGGAAAAATAGTAAAACCTCCCTCTACTGCATGGCACTTAGTCTCCTAATGTTTGCAATGTATCTTAATCAAAATGCCCCCCAAATCTGGCGTGGAACATTCCCTTGCTGTCTGCACATTTAATGTTTTAAAACATACAACATCCATCATTCCTAGCACTGACATTCATCCTTTTAGAATCTGCGCAAGTTTCAATGTTGAAAACAAGCAGCCTCTCTCATAAAAATCCTCCTCCTTCCATTGTCTGCAATTTAAATGTCTTAAAACATAATACATCCTCCTTGTATCTAGC
>MU224951.1:7608358-7627651 GCA_018584345.1 Thuja plicata
GGCTTCAAAAAGAAAGACATTCAAGTAGGGATGAGCACTGATCAATGCCAATTTGCACTTTGATTCGTTATTGATCTACAGATACATTGATGTTCCTTGATAACGAATATCCCAAAAAGAGAGAGCCGTGAATTGGACTAGATCCAAGATTGACAATTGTAATAACATCACCAATAATGAGGTTGCACATAGAGTCCCTTGTCCATATCCATTACTTGCAACCCCGGTCACTTAAAATGATCCACCACACAAGGATAATGAAGCATTGAACTGGCGGTGATTTAACAACTTTTCACATTTCCGCAATCCTAACACATTTAATGGCAATTGACCCCTGGGGCTGCCTTTGAAAACTGACATAATGATTTGATCAGACCTCTCCCTCTGACAGGCACATTCTCTGATTTATAAACTATCATTCCCCAAAATGGCATATCATGACTGTACCCGAGTCGAAAGATATTAACCTTTGAAATTTCCATTTTTATTCTATTCCTGCAAACATACTGAGATCTAAAACATAAGTTCTCTGATATGCATGCTAAACATTCCCAAAGTGGCAAACTATGAAACTCAATAGGGTGTAAGATACTCTGAAGCAAAGTAGGCTCCGGACAGCAAATTGACAATTTAGCAAAATGCAGATTTAGGTGACCCCCTCAAAATGACTACTCCATAAACATGTCAGAACTAAAATTTAGGAGCTGGGACCCACTGTATACATCAAATGGAAGGCATTAAAGCCTCTCCCCAATTTTTATCTCATAAAAATCATCCGAGCATCTTTTACAGGCACTCTAACTGAGCCTTCTTACACAATTTTTCAAGGGTATCACTTTTGCTCAACTGAAAAACCTAACATGGTCACTCCAAATTTGTTCCAAATTTAGGAGTACCAATAGGCTGTTCATCCTATTCAGTGTCCTTAATGTCTTCCTTAGTTCTAATGAACTTTCATCTTTTTGTTGGTGCCTTTTTCCCTGTTTGAGGCTTTATTTTATAGGTCCTCACTTGACCTTTCTTGATTGGTGAAGGACTTGCATCCTTTTCTATCTAGCCTCTGGTCCTAGATGGAGCAGTAGTCCTAGGCTTCTTCAGGGGTGGTGCATCAGACTCTGTGGATTCTGAGTCACTCATTTTCTCAGCTTCACCGATAGGTGACTGACCCTCAATTTCTTCTGTCTATTCTATTTCCTCTTCTTTTACCGACAAACTTTTCTTCAAAGTCTTAACCATTTTGTCCTTCTTCCTGTCCATCTTTTTCACAACTAAGTTGATTTTTATCCTTTCCTTGGCTTCCTCATAAGTTCCAAACTTAGGTTGTCACTTGTCCAATGGTTCATTTATCAATGCTTCAATGGCATTGGTGGCTTGATTTGTGTTAACCTCATAGTCAAGTGGTGCCTTCCATGTTGTCCTCAGTACAACTGGCTTGATATAGGTGTAATCTATATCCACCATAAAAAAAATGTCAGTCTTGCACTTTTCTACTAGTTTTTATGGTATCCTCACCCTCTTCTGCATTCTGTCTTTGAATACAGTGAAGTATTCATCCATGACTGATTCAAAATTATCTCCTAGTGATTTGATGAACTCACTAATCTGTGTGGTCACTGGTCAGGTAGTGTCCCATTTGACATTGCCAATAGATGGGAAGGATTCTTGAAAATAGAAAAATATGCACATAATGAGTAAACTTACATGAGTTAGAATTTGCAGTCATGATTGTCCTCATGTTCTCATCTAATTTCCTTAGTGGAAGTTTTGATATATCTAACTGCAGTCCCTTCTTAACAATTTTGTGTGTTGTATCCACTGCTCCGGATGCAATATTGTTCATCCTGCTAGACTAGAATAATTTGTATCCTAAGAAACATGCTCCAAATTTCATTTCATCATCATTGATGGTGGATACCTTTAATCCTCTACCATCCCATAATGCTCCTGTGTTCTTTTCAATGTCAGCGCGAGGGGGCTGCTTTAGTGGATTTTTGTTATTGGTTATAGGATAATTGGTAACAAAGTGTATAACATCCCTAGTTATTAGTTTTGGCTCATCAAGCCATATCTTTTGGTCATGTACTCTACTCAATACTAACCGAATCCATTCGGTCTTGAATTACTTTGGGAATAATAGAGAATATGTGACTCCTTTCACTTCAATGTGCTTATGTTCTTCTTTGATTGTTCCATCATCTTTTCAAATATTTTTGTAAGGTTTCTCAACCTCAAGATCTCCTATTTCTGCAATCTTGCAGTGAATATGCGCTCAAACATCCTCAACAAGCAAAACCCTAGTTGGTATACTAGAGAATGCACCAGTGTTGCTAGGTTGTGAAGAAACCTCGAGGCAGATCTTGAAATGAGGTTCTTCAAAAGTGGCATTCTTGATTAGATTAACCTTTTTCTCCTTTGCATTCTTGATCTTGGAGGTTTGTGAAGTAGTTGTCATCATTTTAGAAATTAGGGCTTTTTCCCGTAAAAGAAAATAGAGTTCTTGGTAAATGTTGTTACTTACTTCAACCTTCTATGACTGATGGGAATCTTTCTAAGTGTTTTGAATAGGGTTGAAGTTGCTCTATATTCTAGTTGCTTTGTTCTCTGGTTATGCTCTGCTTCTTCACTCAAATCACTTTTTGAATAATGAGTTCTTTTGTTGACTATTTATAGACTTTTGCCCTAAGTCATGTCATAAATTCTCACACACTTCTCGATGTTTGAAGATAGAGTCATTTGGGTAGCATACACACTTCATTCTTGGTGAGAAGTAATTCTCAGGCCAGGTGTCAACTCATTTGACTATATACCGACGGATCTTGGTATATGACGAAGACAACATTGTCTTTTTACATGAGTACCGATGAAGCTCGGTTTACACTAGTGACTTAGCCTTTTATGTTTTAACCGATGATGCTCGATAAGTATAGGCAAATTAGCTTTGTAAGTACACCAATTATTTTCAATAAGCATTGACCGACAAGATTGAATTCACAGAATCATAACAAGTAATACCATAGTGCATCTTTAATCATTCTAGTTTGGCATTTCATCAATGTATAATGGAATTAATGCAAAATATAACTTGGTATAATGAAATTCCATACTTACTTGTTCTGCTTAGGTGGGGGTGGTGATGTCACTAGATCCATTGGATAAGGTGTCACCATTTTCATTTCTTGGTCTAGCTTCATCATCTTTTGTAGCTTTCCTCCACATTTTGTTTCTCATCTTCCTGATGTCTTCAATGGTGTTTCCATTGGCAAAGGTTTTTGTCTCTGTCACTCGGTCTCTACAGTCCTTCCTTAGATGACCAAATTTATGACATTGTAAACATGTCATTCTGGGGTTAGTCTAGCTCCTAGACTTTCTCATCCATTGTCTCATGCAGTTTACAACAATGTGTCCAAATCTTCCACATGTTGTGCAATTTGCCCATGTGTTGTAATCCCAAACATATGAGTTACCAAATATTTTCGGTTGATAAGCAGTTTCATTTTCTTTAGGCTTCCATGCTTTCCTTTTCTTCTTCCTGCATTCAAGAGATGTGTGTCCATGCATTTTGCAAGTAGGAAAATATTTTTCCATGTAGATTTCCTTCTTTGGTGGTTTCACCTCATATTTACATTCATATGCTTTATGTCCTTTCTTGTTACATTTATAAAAAATTCCTATGAATGAAGGTGTGGTTTTAGGAATACCTTTTATTTTTATCCTACAAACATTTGATGTGTGGCCTAGTTTTCCATAGTGATTACATGACTGCCTTCTTGGTCTTGGATTTGTGTATACTTTCTTTGGATCAGCTTGGTATGGTGATTCTTCATTCTCGATGTACCCTAGTATGGTATTGTTGTTGACTCTTCTTTGTCCATCCAGAAAATCATCCATCCTTTTGGTGCTCTCTTCATCTCTTTTGATCATGTCATTGTGTTGTTACTGTATTATCACTTCATGCTTCAGTTTTTCATTTTCTTCTCTTAGCTCACCAATAGCTTCTATCCTTTCAATGAGTTCTATGTTCATTTGGTTTTCCTCCTGACTCATAAGAATAATCTGATTGGTGATTTCATGATGATGTTTTGTAATTCTTTTTATTTCTGACTCTTTCTCTTGTAGATTTTCAGTAATATTCCTCATGTCATCAATGGTTAGTGTTCTTTCTTTCTCAGCTTGTCTAGCATTGTTCATGAAATCAATCATTCTTACCATCTGTGTCTCTTGACCGATTTGTAGATATTTGACTTGTCCAGCTAGATGTTGATTGCTTTTATTTAATCTTGTGATGCTTTCTTTAGATGTGGCTGATGGCTTGCTAGATGCTGATTGTGATGACTCAAATAGATCAAGTATCTCCTCTTCATGATAGTCTATTTCATTACAGTGAGATGCCATATTATTTCTTTCATCTAGCACCTATCTCATCTTGATTCTAGCTTCTTTATATTGTTCATAGAATATCTATATCTCTAACTTCTGATTCTCAATGTTCTTGTCTAGATTGTACCTTCCCATTGTATGATCTTTTCTCTTAAGTCTTTAAACTTTTCCAATTAAAAGATCTAGATCTGATACCAATTGTTGGAAATAATGGAATGGTGTACTGAGGGGGGAGGGGTGAATCAGTACCCTCAAAACTTTTATCAACTAACCTTTATCCTTTTAGTAATCAATTGTATTACCAACCATGTATGCTATCTTATCTTTGTGTATGTTATATCAATTCATTAACTCAATAAGCATGTAAAATATTCATAGAAGCATTCATGAAATGTATAGACACATGACACAAGATTTGGTAACATAGAAACCCCTGTTAGAAGGTAAAAACTGTGGTGGCGATGAAACCCACAAAGCTTCACTATCTGTAGAATGGAAGGGGCCGGTTAAGGATTACAATTTGATCACTTTTGATGATCTACCCTGTTAGGAGTATTATGTGGAGACTTGTTAAGGTCTACTCTATTAAGAGCTTTACCAAGATTGTTTAGTGTGCACTCAGTTAAGAGATTTACAAAGGAATGTTAAATCCACCTTTCCTGAAAGGATTTCTTCTATTTTATACACTTGTTAGAATGTAGAAAAAAATATTCAGTGACTTGAGCGTATGCAATCTACAATTGCTGGTAGTTTCCTTTTCCTTCCTCTTTTGAGATCTTTTCCTTTTGACCAAAGGTACTTCTTCCTCTTCTTCTAGTTCCTCTTTTAAGGTTTCTAGTCAGGGATATGTAGAAGCTCTCTTCCTTATATACATTTTCTTACCCTTTTCAGTAGTAGGAGATTGGACAAAAGTGGAAGGGCCTTCATATTTTGGTGCCTGTGATGATTGCACTGGAGGATCTATTTGTCCATTCATTCTATTCTTTGGAGATTTGTGCCTTGGATTTGACCCATACTCTACCATGTGTTCATGGCCATAAACCATGCTTGGCTTCTATGGTGGCACTTTCTTATATTGTGGCACTGTATTTTTCTCCCCATGATGTTTATCTGCCTTCTTGGGTGGATCCATTAATATCTTCACTAGGATTAGATCCATCTTATAAGGCCTTTGGATCCAATTTTAAGTTGTTCGGAGCACATGCCTATCTTGGAACTCAATGTCATCATTCTCACCTTTATCAACATCAGCATTCATGATGGGCCTACCATATATCTTATCCAAAGTTTAAATTGCCTCTAATACCCTATCTGAATCATTTTCCCAAACCTTCCAGGGAATTTGGGTCTTCAAAGTATCATGTGCAAGGGTAAGGGACATCTTGCAATAGTCCCTGATCCTGACCTCATGATCATCTACACAATTGATCCAGTGATCTTCAAGATGCGGTTCGTGGATCTAGAACCTGCCAATGATGTGGTTGTATGTACCTATTGGGTCAAACCTGGGCCAGACTACTTTGTAAAGCTGAAATGGGCATTCATCCAATTCAAAGGCCAAATATTTGCAAACCTTCATATCCTGTAGAGTGTATGGCCTCAGCAGGATAGGAAATTCCCAGCAATGTTTCTTCTTGTGCTTTATATGCTCATAGGCATCGGCAAGTTGTCTGGCCATTTCTAGAGTGATTATCCAATCAGATGGATATTTGGGTAACTTCTTAGGTTTCAAAGTAGACCCTGCCACCCAAATGTATGTGAATGTCTTATATTGTATGTAGTAGTCCCCAATGGCCCTCACCTTGGCGGTTTCTTCCTCTAACATCCTCTTCATGAAATCACCTTCAATGGATCAGATGATTGCGAAGATGAAGGAATCATTGACTATCCTGTAGCCAGGGCTGTCTTCTGACATGTTTTTCCTTTTCATCAGTTGTGGGCATACAATGTGGGGCCAGGAATTTAGATCATTTATGTTCCCCCTCTTGTTTAGTCCTGGGTAGTTTTCCCATGCTGCTAATAAGTACACCACCTAGGTACTCATATAGAATTTGGGATTGTGCTTTACTACAATCAGTTGTTCATCCAACCTGTCACTAATGATGGTGCCCCAATCGAACCTAGACTTATGGCCTTTGATCTTCTCTATTAGGAGGATAATCCAATTCTCTAGCTAGATAGACTGAGGTAATCCATATACCTGGCTTAGTAGTGTTATTTCTATGGATATCATCTTTCATGTACCCCCTCTCAAGGTCTATCTTATCCAGTTTATTTTTGGGGAGAGGTTGCTCGAGGTAGTTTTTATTCACAATGTCATATGCCTCTTCCCCTTTGTTTTTGAACCATCTATTGCCTTTCTTGATGAAGAAGTCATAGAACTTGTTTATTCCTTTATGGAGGTGGAATACCTCTTCTATGATATTTGGTCTAATGTCTAGTACCACCTGTCCCTCTATATTCTGGACCACCCTTTTATCTGAGTTGTAGTGGTTTACCAAGGTCATGATCAACTCAGATGATGTGATAGCCACTGGGTGGGCTACTGCATTGACTAGGCTTAAAAAGAATAGTGAGGTTTAGTCCTTGGATCTCCCAGATGGTTGGGAACATCTTGTTAGGAACTGATCCTAGTCTACATTCTCGATGTCAGTATCAGTGATCTCAATGTGTTTGTTGCCAATCTTTGAAGAGGGGGTGTTCCCCTTGTATAGGTACTTCATTGGTGATGTAGTCCATTTCTCAGGCATTCCTGCAAGGAGTGTGAAAGTATCAGTTTTTTATTTGAAGAAGAAAGTAAAGAAGGAAATAATTGACTAATCTAGGAAAATAGAAGTAAAAGAGCTCTTTAAGTAGCTAGAAATACAGATTTTGCACTTTCGTCCTTTTTGGGATTTTGGGCACCGAAAAATGGTTCAGAGTTTGAAAAGGATGAAAGCACAAAAAAGGAGTCAGTGATGAGGAGAGAGACCTATCACAATTTTTGGCATGCAAAAGTCTGAAAGGTTTCTTCGGACTCTGAAAGTTCAAATGGGATCTCGGGCTCCAAAAGTCCAAACGGGATCTCGGACTCCAAAATTTGCAAGGCAGAAAAAACCTACGGAGATTCGGACTTGTTGGCATTTCAGACATCTTGGAGGTCTGAAATGTCAAAAAGGATGAATCTCTAAGGAGCACTTGGGCGACAGGGACCCGACCCAGTTTTTGGCCTTTCGGAGGCCAAAAACCTATGACAAAGGTCGCGACAGAAGAAAAAAGAAAACCTAAAGGGGGGGAACATGTACAATGCAAAGAACTGTTAAGAACAGGAGAGGCCTCCAATGCAAGGAAAAGGGTGAAAAGAAAACCCTAAGGATTTGGGTGGGGGAGGTGCACTAAACCAAACAAACCCCAAAATGCAAAAGAAAACCTAAACCTAAGAGTAAAAAGAAAGAAAAATAGCAAGCAAACCTACCTTGAGAGCTAGGAGTGGAAGACGGGGGCAAGAAGCTATAGATGTAGAGAAATCAACCAAGAGGAGAAAAATAGACAAAATGGAGAAGTCACGGGGAGCTCAGAAGACACTAGAGAACAAAATGCAAATTGAATGTCATTTAGGGCCTTAAGCCCTTATATAGCCCATGGGGGGACGTCAACACTTTTCGGTGTCTCAGCATCTAAAACACCAAAAAGTTTGTAGGTAGACACTTTCGGGCTTTCATCCATTTCATAATTTTGGAGGACTTGAGGTCCTCTTAAATGCCAAAAGGGTGAAAAGGCCAAAAAAGTGTCTTGGCTTTGTTCAACAGGTAGATAATAAGACCCATTTGTGAGGGACTGGGAAAGGGGGCAGATTCAAAAGACCAAAAGACATAAAAAAGGGGGTCCCCATGGCCATAGGACCAAAATGGGGTGTTTGTTGTGGACCCACAACACTACCAAATCAAGATAATTTGGTTTGTTAGATGTGCTAGATGAAGGCTTTTGTGGTGTTGTGTCTTTGGCCTACTGCTCGGTATCTGCCTGTTGGTTGGTAGTGAACATCTCGACATCAACCTTCGGTGTATCCGCAACATCTCCTTCTGTATTCTTAGGAGTAGCATTTTATTTCTTCTCTTATTCACCTTTTTATTTCTTCCCTTCATCTATTTCTTGTTGTGCTCCATCAGTTGTATCCTTTTGTTCATCATTACCCTTATCATCGGGTATGCTAGCATCATGATCGGGTGAGTTGTCCTTTTGTGACATTATGTTAATAGCGTTTATTAACATTGGCATTTGGCCTAGTATATTCACCTATACAATATCTATAGTTGTGTCACATTCATCAGTTTTGGATTGGACAAAAGTGACATCTTCATCTTTTTGTATCTCGTCTGTAGGATCTCCTCCGGTAATATCAATGACAGTATTATCCGGCTATGTTTCATCTGCAATGTCCATATCCTTGTTACCTGTTGTGTTCAATGTTGCTTCACTTACATCCTCATCATCATTTATAGTAATGTTCTTTGGACTCAGTTTAGCCTGATCTTCGGGTAAAAGCACAATAATATGTCACCCTTTTACAATGGAAAAGGCTAACAACACCAAAACTATAAAACTTCAAGGGTATAAAATTCACATTTCTGTTGAGAATTTGAAGACGATGTAAACTGATGAAATGTGTGAAACAGGATGAATTATATGCCTATATTTTTAAAAAAAAAATATTGAACCAAAATTAATATGTTTTTTGAATTTTTTAGGTCTATTTGTCATTTTCTAAAAAATAAAGTAAATTAAGGAGTTTACTTCCTGCCAAATAATTATAAGTAAAACATTATTTTTTCTTCCAATTTTAGAATATTATCAAAATTATACCAAAAACTAAATAAATTACATATTATTGAAGATGACTCTCTTCTCTAGTGTTATCTATGATTTTAAATTTTTTTTGAATTGATTTAGAATTTTTTTATATTATCTAAATCAATGAATTCTGTTTAATAACCTACATGTAGTTTTTAACGAATTTGTTCAATGTTTTGTAGTTGAAACAATATAAAATTTATATGTCAAGAATCGTAGTTCTGAGATCTAGAAAAGGGTAATTTTAGTTTTTTGACATTGTCTAGTTTGAGTAGAGAAAAAAATAGCAGAAGTGCAAACTTCTAGATTTTGTGTGTTTTTGGAGGTTTGGCTGCCAACATGGCATGCCACCTAGGTAGATTCAGCCCAGTCGGACTCGTCTGAGTCCTACTGTCCCTCATATTGGCTCACGCATGAGCCTACTTGGCCACGTAGGAGCCCATTTGGTACCACATTGACTTGACCGAGTTAGACTGGGCTGAGTCTGACTGGGCCAAGTCTAACTGGGTTAAGTCCATCAAATTAACTTAAAAGGTGACAGATTATTTTGCTTTTACCCCTTCAGCATTGAGTGCCTTGTTGGTAACAGTTGTTTGTGGCTCAGGGCTTTAATCCCTTTTAGATACATTAAGTATCTTTCTCCATTTATCCTCACTTGTTCTATCAAGTTCAATTAGATGTCCCTTTAGTACTTTGTAGGCTCTTAGCTTTGGGAGAACCTATTGGAATGTTCATCATTTCTTGAATTTCTTCCAGCATAGATTCAGGTGGAATGACTGAAACTAGGGCTCTTTCCCTAATTTGTTTTTATTCCTTGAGAGCATATATCCACCTAGCCAATAATCTATCCATAAGTTCTTTAGGCATAGATTTATCAAATTGAATTGGTATATATTTAAATACACACATCATTGTGATAATTTCCTCTTCTATCTTATTTTGGTCCTCGGTGTCCAAAGTTAGTCATTTTCTAATCTTGGGGTCTGTGATTGAACCTAACTTAATAATTGATTCACATACCTCATCAATGGACGTGGTAGGGAACTTATTCTTAACAGGTTGTTCATTATGTTTAGTATCTTCTAAATCTTCTTTTTTTATGATTAGCCTTCTTCTTTTTGTTGGTCCCCTTTTCCCTGTTTGAGGCTTTCTTTTATAGGTCCTCACTTGACCTTTCTTGATCGGTGAAGGTTTTGCATCCTTTGTTGTCTGACTTTTGGTTTGAGATGCAGCAGTAGTCCTAGGATTTTTTGGGGGTGGTGCATCAGACTCTATGGATTCTGAGTCACTCACCTTTTCAGCTTCACCAATGGGTGACTGACCCTCAGTTTCTTCTGTCTATTATATTTCCTCTTCATTCACTGACAACTTTTTATTCAAAGTCTTAACCATTTTATCTTTCTTCCTGTCAACATTTTTCACAACTAAGCCAATTTTTATCCTTTCCTTGGCTTCCTCATAAGTTCCAAACTTAGGTTGTGATTTATCCAATGGTTCATTTATCAATTCCTCAATAGCATTTGTTTCTTAATCTATGTTAACCTCATAGTCAAGTGGTGCCAACTATGTTGTCCTTGGTACAGTTGGCTTGATATAGGTGTAGTTAGTGTCCACCATACAACATATTTTAGTCTTGTACTTTTCTACTAATTTCTTTGAAATCCTCACTCTCTTCTGCATTCTTTCTTTGAATCCAACAAAGTATTCATCCATGAATGAATCAAAATTGTCTCCTAGTGATTTGATGAACTCACTAATTTGTGTGGTTATTGTTCTGGCAGTGTCTAATTTGAGATTGTCGATAGATGGGAAGGATTCTTTAAAATCGAAAAATATGCACATAATGAGTGAACGAAACTTACATGAGTTAGACTTTGTAGTCCTGATTGTCTTCATTTTCTCATCTAATTGCCTTAGTAGAAGTTCTGACAAATCTAACTGCAGTCCCTTCTTGACAATTTTGTATGTTGTATCCACTGCTCCAGATGCAATATTGTTCTTCTTGCTAGCCTGAAAGAACTTGTTTCATAAGACACATGATCCAAATTTCATTTCAACATCAATTATGGTGGATACCTTTAATCCTCTTCCATCCCATGTTTCTCTTGTGTTCTTTTCAATGTCATCTTTAGGAGGGTTCTTTAGTGTCTTTACTTTATCGGTTATGGGATAACCAGTAAAGGCATGTATAACATCCCTAGTTATTGGTTTTGGCTTATCCAACCATATCTTTTGGTCATTTACTCTGCCCAGTACGAACCAAATTCATTCGGTCTTGAATTCCTTCAGGAATAGTAGGGCATGTGTGAGCCCTTTCACTTCAATGTGCTTATGTTATTATTTTATTGTTCCATCATCATTGCAAATATTTTTGAAAGCTTACTCAACTTCTAGGTCTCTTGTTTCTGCAATCTTGCAGTGTATATATGCTCTAACGTCTTAAAAGAGTAAAACCCTAGCTGGTATACTAGAAAATGCACCAGCATTGTCAAGTTGTGAAGAAACCTCAGGATAGATCTTGTAGTGAGGTTCTTCACAAGTGGTATTATTGATCAGATTGACCTTTATCTTCTTTTCATTCTTGAGCTTGGAGGTTCTTGAAGTAGTTTCCATCATTTCAAAATTTAGGGCTTTTCCCGTAAACAAAATAGAGTTCTTGGTGAAAGTTGTTACTTACTTCAACCTTCTGTGATTGTTGGGAATCTTTCTGAGTGTTTTGAACAAGGTTGAAGTTTCTTTGTGATCTAGTGGCTTCATGCTCTAGTTTCACTCTACTTCACTCAAATCACTTTGTGAACAATGAGCTCTTTTGTTGACTATTTATAGACTTTTGCCCTAAGTCATGTCATAAATGCTCACCCACTTCTCAGTGTTTGAAGACGGAGTCATCAAGTAGCATACATACTTTATTCTCAATGAGAATGTGATGCTTGGGCCTGGTGTCAACTCATTTTACTAATTATCGATGGATCTTGGTATATGGCGAAGACAACATTGTCCTTTTTACATGATTACCGACGATCTCATTTTACACTAGTAACTCAACTTTTATATGTTAACTGACGATTCTCGGTAAGTATGGACAACCTATCTTTTATATGTTAACTGAAGATTCTCAATAAGTATGGACAACTTAGCTTTGTATGTATACCGATGAGTTTTGATATGTATCAACTGATGAGCTTGAATTCATAGAATTGTAACAAGTAATACCATAGTGCATCTTTAATCATGTTGATTTGTAAATTTAACTATGTATAATGGAGCTGATGCAAAATATAACTTGGTATAATGTAGTTCCATACTTTTTTTTCTTAGGCGGGGGTGGTGATTTCACCAGATCCATCAGATAAGGTGTCACCATTTGCATTTCTTGGTCCAACTTCATCAATGTTCGTAGCTTTCTTCCACATTTTGTTTCTCATCTTTCTGATGTCTTCAATGGTGTTTCCATTGGCAAAGGTGCTTATTTTTGTCACTTGGTCTCTGCAGTCTTTTCTCTGATGACCAACTTTATGACAGTGTAGACATGTCATTCCTAGATTAGTCCATTTCCTAGACTTTCTCATCCATTGTCTCATACAATTTGTAGCTATGTGTCCAAATCTTCCACATGCTGTGCAGTTTGCCCATGTATTGTAATCCCAAACATATGAGTTACCAACTCTATTTGGTTGATAAGAAGTTTCATTTTGTTTAGGCTTCCACGCTTGCTGCATTCAAGAGATGTGTGCCCATGCATTTTGCAAGTAGGACAAAATTTTTCCATGTAGTTTTCCTTTTTTAGTTGTTTCACCTCAATTTTACATTCATATGCTTTATGTCCTTTCTTGTTACATTTATAACAAATTCCTATGAATGAAGGTGTGGATTTAGAAATAACTTTCATTTTTCTCCTGCATACATTTGATGTGTGGCTTGGTTTTCCATAGTGATTACATGACTGCTTTCTTGGTCTTGGATTTGTGTAGACATTCTTTGGATTAGCTTGGTTTGGTGATTCTTCATTTTTGGTATACCCTAGTCCGTTATTGTTGTTGACTCTTCTTTGTCCATCCAAAAATTGTTGACTCTTCTTTGTCCATCCAAAAAATTATCCATCATTTTGGTTCTTTCTTCAGCTCTCTTGATCATGTCATTATGTTGTTGTTGAATTCTCACTTCATGCTTCAGCTTTTCATTTTCTTCTCTTAGCTCACCGATAGTTTCTATTCTTTGAATGAGTTTGGTGTTCATTTTGTTTACCTCCTGACTCATAAGAATAATCTGATTTGTGATCTCATGATGATGTTCTGTAAGTCTTTTTATTTTTGACTCTTTCTCTTGTAGTTTTTCAGTAATCTTCCTTCTATCATCAATAGCTAGTGTTCATTCTTTCTCAGCTTGTCTAGCATTGTTCATTATATCAATCATTCTTACCATCTGTGTCTCTTGACCAATTTGTAGAGATTTCACTTGTCCAACTAGATGTTGATTGATTTCATTCAGACTTGTTCAATGCTTTCTTCAAATGTATCTGATGCTTTGCTTGATACAGATTGTGATGACTCAAATAGATCATGTATCTCCTCTTCTTGGTAGTCTATTTCATTACAGCAAGATGCCATAATATTTCTTTCATCCAGCAATTGTCTCATATTGATTCTAGCTTCTTTATATTGTTCATAGAAGATCTGTATCTCTAACTTTTGATTCTCAATACTTTTTTCAAGCTTGTACATCTCCGTTGTATGATCTTTTCTCTTAAGTATTTAAACTTTTCAAAATAAGATATCTAGCTTTGATACAGATTGTTAGAAATAATGGGAAGTAAGTACTAAGAGGGGAGGGGTTAATTAGTACCTCTAAAACTTTTCTCTTTTAACCTTAATCCTTTATGTAATCAATTGTATTACCAACCATCTGTTATATCCTATCTTTGTGTAAGTTATGTCAACTCATAAACTTAATAAACATGTAAACATTCATAGTAGCATTCATGAAATGTAATGACACATAACATAAGATATGGTAACATAGAATACCCCTCTTAGAAGGTAAAAATTGCAGTGGGGATGACACCCACAAAAACTTCACTATCTGCAGATTGGAAGGGGCTAGTTAAGGATTACAATTTTGATCACTTCTGATGATCTACCCTGTTAGAAGCATTATATGGAGACTGTTAGAATGAATTTAGAATAACTGTGAGGGGGGGGTGAATCAGTTATCCTTAGGTCCAGATGTGCCCATATAACACTTTATACCACTTCAACAACTCAGATCTGCTTGACAGCAATAAACAACAAAAGAGTGTAGTTTACTGTACTGTACTAATGAAATAAGCTTAACAAAAACTTAACAGTAAAACACAACATAAACATTCATACATTTTGACACCATGATTTAATGTGGAAACCCAATATGGGAAAAACCACTAGTAACATGCTACCAAAATTTCACTCTTTTGAAGTGATGTCCTGTTAGGAGCCAACCCTGTTAAAGGTTACAAAACACACTGTCAAATGCGACCTGGTTAAAGGATTTAATCACCCTATCAGGAGTGGCCTTGTTAGAGGACATAGAAAATTTCAATCTAAATGTCACCTTGTTCAAAGGATTTATACAATGATTGTTAGGTCAACCTGGTTAAAGGATTTGAACTGATACAATGGTTAGAAAGTAATCAACAAGTGTGATCTGATACATACAACTTACTTTGCAAATCCATATCCAGTTTTACCTCTAATGCTAATTCACTGAGTGGCCTCCATTTTCATCTCAAAATTCAGATCTACTTGGAAATCCATCAAGAAATCTCTCCGCTTCTCTGCTAGGTTTTCCAATCAGTCAATTAACGATGCAATACTCTTGCATACAACTTATCCTTACACTCAGATACATAACAATAACCACAGTAGGTTATATTATACCTCCTCATCTAGGTCAGATAGATATTTTTCCTCTTAATCAAGATCATAGATCTTAGGTTAGGTCAGATCCAATAGATCTTTCCATCATTACATTTAATTTACTTCTCCAATACAATCATTAATTAAACATTGAATTCATGCATTAATAATTGTTTCCCATGCATTAAATGAGTGTGGACCAATCTTAATTAACAATGCATATCCCAATAAAACCAACTATGTCGGCCATAGATCTCAAATCTCATCAATTAATAAAATATTGATGCTCAACTTTCTCTGTCTCCCTCGGCATTTCACTAGTTCTCGGCATCATCTTTTCTTTGCTTAGCATCACCTTTCACTTTGCTAAGCATCAAATTTTCTTTTCTCGACATCGACCTTCCAGTGAACTGTCAGTGAAAGATAAACAACATATCACTGTGCCAAAGTGTCAAATGATCAAGTACCCTGGTGTATACTCATAACTCAACCATTTCCTCGGTCTTCTTGTTATCCTATTCTTAAAATCTTCATCAATCAATAGATATGGTACTCAAACATACAACAATAGTCTCACCAGTTAAGGTTTGACATCAATTCAACAAAATAACAATTGTCTACATTATAGCAATCTTTCCAACAATCTCCCTCTTTAGCATTGATGGCAACACTAAACTGTAAAATAATAATTTCCAACTAAAGTTACCATACAATCCAAAAAGTGCGTGTGTTCCTTGATATGAACAGATCTTCATTAATGTCTTTAGCTTCATTTTGATTCTCATCTGTAAAATATTACTCTCTCTGTGTTTGTAATCACACTGATATCTTTTTGTGTCTGTTCAGCTCCCTCTTTCAGTTGTTTTTATCAATCATTTGTTTTAGCAATCTTCTCCCTCTTTGAAAACAATGCCAAAGATGTTGACATCTTCATTATGTAGATTCATCTTGTTCTAATCTTTGTATCATGTTGTTCCTATCATCTTTGTTTATGACTGATCTTCTTTTCTGTTCTTGTCTTCTACTTCACAGTTTTTAGGCAGCATCCTAAAAATGTGACTCATTGTGCATCAATGTGTCAAGTGTTTTGGTTAAAACATTTGATGCAACAGTGCCATTCAGAACTAGTTAGCCTCTGCTAGGGGAATCACCCCCAATTTACCTCTTAGATATTCATGAGCATCCTTGGGCAATGCTTTTGTAAATATGTCTGCCAACTGTTCCTTAGTGTTCACATATTCCAGTCTCACTTCCTTCTTCTGAACTAGCTCCCTCAAGTAATGATACTTGATAGCTATATATTTTGTCTTAGAGTGCATTATAGGATTTTTAAAAATATTAATTGCACTTGTGTTATCACAATATATGACAACTAGTTTTGTGATCTCCTCCTTCATACCTTTTAGTAGTATCTTCAACCACACAATGTTTGAATAATTAACTGTTGTTGCCACATATTCGGCTTCAGCTGTAGATTGTGAGGTGCAATTCTATTTCTTGCTTGTCTAGGAAATTAATCTTTTCCCCAAAAGAAATGCTCCTCCTGTGGTGCTTTTTCTATCATCCATATTTCCAGCCTAGTCAGAATCAGTATAGACTCTAAGTTCACACTTGTCATTCCTTTTGTAATATAGGCCATAATCTTTTGTACATTTCAAATATCTCAGAATTATTTTCACTGCCATTATATGTGTCTCTTTTGGATTAGCATAAAATCTAGAAACAAGTCCAACTGCTAATGCAATATCAGGTCTACTGTGTACAACATATTGCAACTTACCAATCATTGATCTGTACAGTGTTTGTTTTACCTCTTTTGTATCATCATTCTTTGTCAAATTTTGTCTAGTAGCCATGGGTGTACTCACTGGTTTTAAATCTTCCATACCAAAGGTTTTCAGTATCTCCTTGACATATTTTGATTGAGTAATATAGATACCATTCTTCATTTGATGTATTTGTAAACCAACAAAGAATTTTATCTCACCAAACATAGACATTTCAAATTCAGTTTGCATCTCTTTTGAAAATGCTTTACATATCATATCTTGTCCATTGAATATGATGTCATCAAAAAAAAATTTAGCCATAAAATTCCTTTACCTTTCTCTATTTTCAAATACAGATAGTTGTTGTCATTTGTTCTTGCAAACCCAATCTTCATAAGATAATTGTGCAATCTTTCATACCATGCTTTGGGTGCTTGTTTTAGCCCATATAATTCCTTGTGTAGTCTACAAACCATGTTCCTCTTGTTTGGGTCAAAAAATCCATCAGCTTGTTCAATATATACTTCCTCTTCTAATATCCCATTTAGAAATGTTGACTTCACATCCATTTTATGGACTTTAAATCCTTTGTAGGCTGCATATGCAAGTAGAGTTCTTACACCCTCCAATCTCGCAACTGGGGCGAATGTCTCTCCATAGTCAATTCCTTCCTCTTGTGCATAACCTTTGCATACCAGTCTTGATTTATTCCTTATTACCTCTCCATATTCATTCAACTTGTTTCTGAATACCCACTTAGTACCAGTTACATATTTGTTGTCAGGTCTCGGTACTAGTGTCCATGTCTTGTTCTTTTCAATCTGGTCTATCTCTTCATTCATGGCTTGAATCTAGTCTTCATTGTCTAAAGCATCTTTTACTGTCTTAGGCCCAAAATCACATAGCAAACATGTGTCTTCTCTTAATTTGCTTCTTTTCATAACTGCAAAATCATTTTCTCCTATGATTTGATCAAGTTTATGGTGCCTTCTCATGTATTTTTCCAAAGTAGGCTCTTTCTCAGCTTCAATTTGATCATTCATGTTCAGTTCAAGGTGAAACTGTGACTCAGCATCTCCATCAGATAGCTCGGTAGTCACCTCATGTTTCCCAGCAATTTCATTTTGTGTCTCAGTAGGTGCAGACTGTTGCTCGGCAAATTCATTCTTTGTTTTGTTAGAATCCTCTTCTTCAGGATAAGTGAATGATCTGTAGCTTTCAGGCTTAATCATGCTTTCAGCTTCATTTCTCTCTACATATTCATCAATTCTAACATTTTCACTTTCCACAATTTTGTTAGAGTTAGAATTCAAGCACTTGTATGCTTTACTCTTAGTAGAATATCCAAGAAATATGCCTTCTTCTCCTTTAGCATCAAGTTTACCATTTTTTTTATGCTTCAGTATAAAACATCTACTCCCAAAGACTTTAAAATAACTTACAGTAGGTGCATATCCATACCATAGCTCATAAATTATAGTATTTGTACGTTTCTTGACTTGTACTCTGTTCAAGGTATAAATTGATGTACTTACAAATTCTCTCCAATATTTCAATACAACATTTTTCTCCATCATTAATGTTTTGGCACAATCCATGATAGATCATTTTCTTCTTTCAGCTATACCATTCTATAGTGGTTTCCTAGGTGCGGACATCTATCTTTTTATCCCCCGGTCATTGCAAAACCTGTTAAACTCATTAGAAATGAACTCACCTCCTCTGTCAGGCCTCAAACATTTCAGACTCTTACCCGTTTCCTTTTCAACTTTTGCCAAGTACCACTTAAATAACTGGAATGCATCAGATTTTTCTTTAAGAAACATAATAGTCATCATCCTAGAGTAGTCATCTACAAATAGAATAAAATATTTGTCTCCATAGTAACTTTTCTCACCAATAGGTCCACAAAGGTCAGTATGAACCGATTCAAAAATATTCTCAGAAGTATGAGTTTTTCTCTTAAAGCTAGATTGATTCATTTTTCCCAATTGACATTTCTTACACATTGCATTCTCAGGTTTCTTTAACTTAGGAAGCCCTCTAACCTTTTTCAATTTACTTATGCTTACCAAGTTATCAAATTTAACATGACATAGCCTCTTATTCCATAACCAAACATCATTACATTGTGCAAACAAGCATGTCTCTTCAGCTAAATCCAGATAAAATAAGTTACCTCTAGTCTGCTCACCACTTCCAACTAATTCTCCATTGGCATCATAGATCTTTTCTTTTCTATGATGGAATTCAACTCTATAACCAGAAGTGTTCAGCTGTGAAACACTCAAAAATTTACACTTAAGATCATCAACCCAATACACATCATCACATCTAATCTTGTTAGTCAATTGAATTGATCCTTTCCCTTTAACTCTACAAGGTGTATCATTACCAAACTTAACATATCCACCCTTACATTGATC
>MU224951.1:7635720-7649094 GCA_018584345.1 Thuja plicata
ATATAAATGAAATGAATTAAACTTATTTAATTCATTTAAAATATAGGAATTTAATTATTTAAGCATTTTATTGCTTTTTAATAATTAGGGGACTATAGCCATTTTAATTAAATTAAATAGGCTAGGGAATGGGTTAATTACAAGTGGGTAATTTATTTAAAGGATTTATTTAATTCCTAGCAAATTAATCATTTTTAGCCATGTATTTGATTGATTTTGATTTTGGCTAAAAGTAAATAATTTAGTGATTTGATCACTTTAGGAGATTAGATTGATTTCAAAAGATTTATGCAAGTAGTAACAGGGTCGTTTGGACATAATTGGGGGTATGATCACACTTAGGGAAAATAGGGTCCAATATCGTTAGAATAGACCAAATTCAGGTGGTCACATTTGCCCCTCTTTGAATTGATGTGCGAGCAGTGCATTGATTCAAAGAAAGTTTTTGATTGTGACTTCAGAAAGATTGAGAATTTTTTTCTTGGTTGTTGAACGAAATGTTGATGAGATCAGTCTTGCACTTGATCAAACAAAACTAATAGAATTGATTTTGAACTTGGTTGTCGTCCAAAAATTAATAAAAGATTTTAAAGATACCAATCCTAAACTTGGTTGTCGTCCAAAGATTGATAATACTGATTCTAAACTTGATTGTCATCTAGAAGCCAGTATAAAGCTACCAGGAGCTTAATAAGAATCTTTTAAAATGAGGAAATAAAAGATATCCAGCTCATGAGAACCAAAGCTTTCTATCCAACAGTTCCAACTTTAGTTAAGAAAACTATTATGCCCCTAGTTTGTTTGATAACGAAGTCATTTTTAATGTAGTTTCGAGAAAAAATTTAATTGATGATAGTGTGATCATGCCCCCTTGGGAACGAAATTGAAGGAAATGAATAAATCCCTTAGTTGAAAGAACGCATCACTTGCAGGAAGCGGGTAGGGAAATAAAGAAGAGAGTAGAAGAAGTGGAAAAAGATGGTGTATTTAAAAATAAACACACTATTACCAAGTTAATCACATTGAAAAGGTGACTTCGATTTCATTACCGATTGATCAAAGATTTCAGGAAGCATGGGTATTAGTAATAAACATGGATTTAGAAGAAGAAAAATTGAGTTAATTTGGAGCTCAAAATGCCTTTAATGTTTCTCCTTTCTTGTTTATATTCCATGCAATTTGTCAAAAATGTAATGATATGCAGACTCTTAGGACTTTGTCACTGGTATGCAAATGTATAGCTTTTTATCATCATTGGGTACTCTATCAAAATGGAAACCACCTGATAGTACAACCATCACTAATACCCACTGATAGTATGATAATATGAATACTATGTTTTATTGAAATGTCAAAATAGACATATGCATCAAGGCATAGAAGCCAGGATAACAAAATAGCCACCTTCCTTTTAATATACTAGATTCTGATTAAGGCAAGATATTGGACCCGCAATGACCTTGAAAATTCATAGCCTTGGGTACATTATGATTCATATACCTTAGTAAGAATTTGGATCAGAAAATAGACAAGGAAATTGTTTCAAATTCACCGTAGTTTACACATAACAAAGATCGAGATATATGCAGCTATCCACCCATAGTGGTATCTCTTACCATAAACATCCAAGTTAGGTGAAATTTATAGGATCATTTGAAACAATTACCACATGCAGAAAATCAAGAAAACATTATGCCCCCTATCTTTGTGACTCTTTGTCTTTGTGCAGATGTCATTGAGTAACTAAGAAGACATAATAAATTATCAATTGAGAATCAATCAAACAAAATTTGTAATTACTTAGATGCCCCTAGGTGAAAACATCATCAGGACATAAAATAATTATAGTCAAATAATTATCAAAATATGTGTTTAAGTAGTACTTATTCATTCATATGTCAAAACACAGTAGAGATTCATCAATCAGAAAATTGGAATATAAGAAATATGGTGTTCCATGTCTGTGTGTTGATAGGATAATCCATTCATGTTTGTGATCCAATATAGCCTTGTAGGAACTCTGTTAATGTAAATGTCATGTCTAGATACGTGATGTTTGAAAAGACACCCTTGTTTTGAAAAGTGCCATTGTTTTGCATGTATCAAGAAACATTGTGTTCGTGAGGCAAACCACCCTAGAGAAACCTAGCAACCGCAACTTACCATGCCAGAAAAGATGCCCCCAGTGCAGAATGAATTATTCCTAAGATGTAAATGTAGACAAATCCCAAGCGAGGATAAGATAGCCATGTAGGAAAAGTGAAGTCATCATATGAGCACAAGTAAAATTATGAAGGCCTAGTATCAGTAGTGCATTGATAGATGGAGCACAGAACACAAGTGACGCCTAATTGCTAGGTTTTCACCACTTGGCAAGATGATTTCTATTTTTTTTTTGCTACCAAGATGCCTATTTTACTAGGTGCTCATCAAGGCACTTTTCTCTTTTTCAAATTTTTTTCTATTTTTTCTTTTTTGAATGTTTTTGTAGTATCAAGGCCCCTATTTTCCAGGTTTTCACCAAGGATACCCTTTTTGTAGGACCTTTTCCATTGTTTTTGGATTTCTTCAGGATCAATTTTCTGAATGTTTTTGGTATTTTGTAAAAAAAATTTGTTGTACAGGCTCTACTAACCAATCATCAAGCGTAGAAACACTTCAAATGTAGAGTATTGATAGGATTTGGAAGAACGTCTCCTTCAGGTGTAGCTAGTTGATAAGATCCAGTCCCAAAAGTAGCAGTGATAACATATGGTCCCAGCCAGTTAGGTTCAAATTTTCCCTTCTGCTCCTTGTTTGGCTAGTTCTTAGGATTCTCTTTTAGGATGAGATCTACTTCAAATGTGTGCAGTTTGACCTTCTTGTTGTAACCTTTGGACATATGTGCTTGGTATACTTTGAGGTGATCAAACACTTGTTGCCTGCACTCATCTAAGAGGTCTAAAGAATTTAACCGATTGATGCGGTATTGCTCATCAGAAAAAAGACCTTGTAAAGATACTAGCAAAGATGGGATTTCAACCTCAATAGGTAAAACTGCCTCAATGCCATGTATGAGGGAAAATGGTGTGGCTCCAGTTGGTGTTCAGATGCTTGTTCTATAGGTCCATAGTACCAAATCCAGTTGTAGATGTCAGTCTCTGCCAGACTTATTACAGTTTGGTGTAGGATCTTGAGAATATTCTTGTTGGATGCCTTAGCCTGTCCATTACCTTGAGGATAATAGATTGAGGAGAAATGTTGAGTGATATGGAGCTATTCACAAAGGTCATCAATGTCTTGATTTTTAAATTGGCCCCCATTGTTTATTACAATTGAAGAGGGTATCCCATATCTACAAATAATGTAGTTCAGAATGAACATAGCCTCTTGTTTGCCAGTGGCTTTGATTAGCGGCACGACCTCGACCCACTTTGTGAAATACTTAGTGGCCGTAATGATGAACTTGTGTCCATTTGAAGAGTTGGGATATATTTGTCCAAACAAGTCAAAGGCCCATTGCTGAAATGGCCAATGTGTTATGAAAGGTATAAGTTCTCTGGCAGGAGCATGGATAAGATTTCCATGTGTGTAGCATTTAAGACAGACTTTTGAAAACTGAATAGCATCTCTCTCCATGGTAGGCCAATAATAGCCTACTCTGAGTAGTTTATTGGCTAATGAAAATTCATTCGAGTGTGATCCACATACACCTTCGTGGACTTATTTTAATGGTAGATCGGACTCTTCAAGTTCTAAACACCTAAGAAGTGTACCATCGAGACCTTGTCGATATAGGTTGTTAGTTATGAGGATGTAACGCAATGCTGTCCTAATCAAGGATCTAATCTCATTTCTAGATAGATTATTAGGGATAATTTGGTCAGAAAGGTAAGCAATGATATTGGCATACATAGATTGGTCTGGGGTATTCAAAGCACATATTACCTGGTATTCAGGGGTATCAAATGCAGGATAGGATAGTTCTTCCACCAAGAAGTCATAGTGAAATTGATGTTCTTCTAGTTGTAACATGGACGCCAAGGTAGCCATAGCATCCACAGCTTTGTTTTGTGATCTTGGTATTTGCTGGAAGGTGACGAAGACAAAGTATTTCTTCAGTTCATCAACTAGTTTCTTGTAGGGAATCAAATTTTCATCCTTCATTTGATACTCCCCATTGACCTGACTGATAATTAGTTGGGAGTCACCATATACGTGTAACTCTATGATATTCCATTCCATAGCTAGCTTAAGACCGTTGACCAATGCTTCATATTCTGAAATATTATTGGTGCATGGAAACATCATTTTGTAAGATCTGGGAATCTTGTAACCTTGAGGAGTTATGAATAGGACCCCTGCTCCAGATCCTTGTTGAGTGAATGAACTGTCAAAGTACATCTTCCATGGATATTCAATTAGATGCATGATTGTCTCATCAGGGAATTCAATTAGAAAAGGTTTATCATCATGAAGTGGTCAATCAGCCAATTGATCTGCAAGGACCTGTCCTTTGATAGCTCTCCATTCTACATATTCAATATCAAACTCACTTAGAATTAGGACCCATTTCGCAAAATGTACTGTTAATGTTCTTCTGTTTAAGAGGTACTTTAGAAGATCAATCTTAGCAATGAGCTTCACTGTATGAGAGAGCATGTAGTGCCTTAATTTTTGTGATGTGAAGACGACTATTAAGCATGCTTTTTCAATAATGCTATAATTGAGCTCATAAGTTACTAGTGTTCTACTAATGTAGTAGATAGCTCTTTCCTTCTTGGTTTCATCCTCTTGTGCTAGTAATAATCCTAGGGATGTAGCTATAGCTGAAATGTATAGGAGTAGGGGCTTTCCATGAATAGGTGCCATCAGAATAGGAGGAGTAGCTAGGTATCCCTTTAATTCTCTAAAGTTTTCTTCGACGTGTTCATCCCATTTAAAGGTAACCCCTTTATGTAGTAACTTAGTAAAGGGTTGTGCCCTATCTACAAGTTGGGACATGAATCTCTTGATTGACTGAAGTCTCCCTTGTAGCGTCCTCATTTTACTGATGTTATGTGGAGGAGCCATCTCTAGTATAGCTTTAACTTTAGCAGGGTCTACCTCAATTCCCTTCACTGAAATAATGAATCCTAGGATATTTCTTGATTAGACCCCAAAGGCATATTTATTTGGGTTGAGCCTGAGTTGGAACTATTCCATTCGATCTAATATCTTTCTTAGGTCAACAATGTGAGTACCTCTTTCTTTGGATTTAGCCAATGTGTCATCCATGTAGTCCTCCATGTTCTTGTGCATCATGTCATGGAATGTAGTTTTCGTGGCTCTTTGATATGTTGCGCTAGCATTCTTTAACCCAAAAGGCATGACATTCCTGCAAAATGTGCCCCATGCGCATGTGAATGCGGTTTTCTCTTCATCCTCAGGGGCGATCTTGATTTGATTATAGCCCAAGAATCCATCCATTAATGAATACATCTGGAAGCCTGTTGTAAGGTCTATGATCATGTCAATGTTAGGTAGAGGGAAGTCATCTTTCAGACATGCTTTGTTCAAGTCTCTGAAGTCCGTACAGATCCTAATAAATTTATCAGATTTGGACATAGGGACCACATTGGAGATCCATCCTACATAGGCAATGACTCTAATAAACCCAGCTTTTAACAACTTTCCTAGCTCTGCTTTAACCAACAATGCAACATGAGGATGCATCTTCCTAAGTTTTTGTTTTACGGGCTTGATCCCGAGAGCTATAGATAAGTGGTGCATGATGAGATTAGGATCTAGCCCTGGCATATTCGTATAGGACCATGTAAAGTTGATCTTCTTTTTTTTTAGGAACTTTGTGAACTGTGTCTTCTCTCTCTCTGATAAATATTGTGCAAGGTGGACTATTTGAGGATTTTCAACAGTTCCCAAGTTTACTAGCTGTGTTAGTTCAATCAGTACCGAAGATCTTTCTTGAAAGTGTTCAGGGAGGATATCAAGAGTCTCATCCTTTGGCACCCCGAAGAGGTTTTCACCATTGGATACATCTTTTTTCTTTACTATTTTGGGATCTGATACTGCCATAGAGTGGTTTTCAACACCAGTCCACTTTTTCTTTTTATTTTTCACTTCTTGACTAAGAAATCTAATATCCTCCTATGACATGTTCTCTCTCTTTGCATTGGTGGAAGAAGGGTAAGGTTCACAAGCATTGAGATAACAAGCTAAGGTGTGGTCATTTGGAAAGTTGAGGATAGGAGTAGGATCTGTTTCAGTCCAATCAATTAGGTTTGGAAGTACCAATGTTAGGGAGTTAGTCCCTAGAAAGGACAACATCGTGTTAGCATCAAGACCATTAACCAACATGACATGATCTATTAAATTAATTTCTTTGATATTTAGATCAATAAGAGTGAGATCATCATAAAAAGGGTCATTGTTAGTCATATGCAGACCAAACTCTAGTGACTCATCAGTAGAAATCTAATCATTATCTCTTTGTAAAAGGAGGCTTCTTTCTTGTAGCCTATGAAATTCTTCTAGACATATGTATTCACTAGTTTCTCCATCAATGATTAGGGAAAGGAACTCTTCTTCTACTTCAGGATTATCAATATCTTTGGGAGGAGTGTCAGATTGTTTACAAGGAGCTGAGGGAGCCACAAAAATGTGAATTGTATCTATTCCAATATCTTCAGTGGCAATAGATACCTCTTCCCATTCATAGTCATGAGAGTTCGTTATTTCATCATCAAATCTGTTTAAGTATTCAACAATAGTTATTTGATGCACCCGGTTAGCTACCTGTGGATCAAAGTGTGGTAGATCTAGGACATGTGAAATTGTGACCAATTGCCCCTAGTTAGGATGTAAATCATATTGTCAGGGTGTCTCTTGAGTAATTGTTGCTATGGTGTCTCCTACCTCTTGAATGGGAAGTTGTGCTAGCAAAGGGGTGTGAAGATCTTGTGGTACCTCAAAGATGGGTACATAGTGTTCTCCTTGGTAGTTGGGGTCATGTGTACCAACATGTAACAATCTCTTGTAGGACCACTATTCTAGTTCGTCTGTTTCATCAATCCCTTTATCTGAGTGTGGACCCTCTTTTGAACCAAGTCCTATTTTATCTTTGGTATTCTAGAACTCCATGGGTATAGGTTCAATAAGCCCTCATCATGTGTCATTTAAATGTCCCTTTCCTTTGTATCCCATCTATTTGAGGTAATCATATCCCTTTCCATACTATTCCGGGGATATCTTCACATGTTTGACCTCGGCTTCTACCGGTTCTGCTTTGTAAAGCCAGTCCAAGATTGCCTGTTCTTCTTTGTTATCTAAAGAAGATGTGGATGCCTTTACCATGCCAATTGCTTTGTGTACTTTTGGCTCCTTGGATGCTATAGGTGTGAATGTTGATGAAGTTTTTTCATAGGATCTTGGTGACACCGGAAGCTCTGTCAGTGAGGGAGTCAGGTCCAGCTTGTACTCTCCCATACATGTTTCTTCAAGTTTCAAGGTTTTGCTAAAACTCTTCATAACCATGTACTTGGTAGTTTTAGGAGCAACTGCATCCATAGCCTCTTTGTTTTGCAGGACCATGCTACCTGCTTTGATATTGTTGCAAGTGTAGTTAGTGTCTGCAGGAATCGTCACTTCCACCCCATTATGTGGGAATTTTATGCATTGGTGGTAAGTGCACGGTACAACTTTCATCTCGTGAATCCATGGTCTCCCTAGTAGGCTATTGTAGGCCAATGGTAGATCCAAAACTTGACATATGACATTCCTCTCAGTCAGTCTGACTCTGATAGGAAGAACAATAAGACCTCTAGAGGATCTTTCTTCCTCATCATAAGCTTTGATGGTTATCTTGCTTCTAGAGTCAATTTTTTGTTTTGAGAGACCTAGTCTCTTGATTAGATCCACTCTACAAATATTCAATCCTGTGCCTCCATCTATCAACATGCGTCTAACATGGGATTTTTGAATAAGTAATTTGATATGGAGGGGTTGATTATGTGGATGTGTCAATGACTTATCATCCTCTTCAGAAAAGGAGAGGTAGTGTGGCGCAGAGATGTGATTGACCATCGCTTGGAATTTGTCTATATCGATATCCTTTGGAACATTAGCAGTGTGTAGAGCTTGTTCTAGGATTTCCCTATGTATGGTGGATATTTTGAGCAACTCAAAAATGGATTTTTTGGAAGAGGTTCATTGCAATTGGTCTACCAAGTCATATTTTACTCCAGGAATAGTTACCACGTGTTTTGATGTTGGTTTAGGAATAGTTATAATAGGAACCTTGGATGTCGGTATCAGTTTTGGAGGTCCTTTGATTGTAACCTATTCTTGGATCCATGTTACAGCATTCAAGTGGAATGAGACACCTTTGATTGTGACCGCATTGATAGATTCAGTTTTAATGTCAAGCATATTGATCACATTGTCATTTTTGGAATAGGTGTAGTTTACCTCATTACTCTTCCCTTTAGATGTTTCTCCTTGATCATATTTAGGAAAAGGTTTGTTGAATGCTGTATGATCCTCATTGGTAGTGTGTCCATCTACTTTGATCTTACCTCCTTCAATGAGGTCTTGGATGACATGTTTAAGCTTGAGGCAATTATTAGTCTTGTGTCCCTTGTTTTTGTGGAAGACACAGTAGGAATTATTATCCCACCACCTGGGTTTTACCATTGGTTCCAACGGTTTGGAATCTGGGATAGTTAGAACTTTGTTATCCAATAGTGTTTTGAGAAAAGTCTCAAGAGGCTCTCCCAAAGGAGTGAATCTTCTTTGAGGTTTTGAAGTCCATGTTTGACCCTTGCTATTATCATTGTTTTATTTGGGTACGGGAGTTGTTACCTTAGCATCCTTGCTTGCTTGCATGCCATTGGTTAGATTGAATACCTCAGGTTTATGATTAATGTTAGAGGTGTCAACCACTTTTTCATTAACAATATTTTTGTTTTGTTTCCACCATTTAGGCTTGGAGTTGGAGTTGTTGGTCTTGTTTTCATTTTGAAGGGTGATCTCTCCCCTTTTGACCATGACTTCCTCAATACAGAGGGCATTTTTAATCATTCTGTCAAAGCTTGGAGAGTCTTTCATTTGTAAAGCATAGTTCAACTCAGGCACTAGATTATTAACGAATATCTCCATCTTCTCTATTTTGGGAATGGCCCTTGAATATCATGCAAAAATCTTCCTCCATCTTTGTAGGAAGTGTGTAAATGATTCTCCAGTTCTTTGTTTCGTATTACATAGGTCCATCATAGTTAAATCATGTTAGATATTGCAGGAGTAATGTTGGATGAATCATTGGATCAACTCCTCAAATGTCTTGACCTTAGGGTTTAGTTTTGAGAGCCACTCCATGGCATTACCTCCTAGACTTCCTGGAAACAGTTGCATGAGGTATGTAGGTTCATGTATGTATTCTATGCTTAGAGCACAAAATTCCCTCACATGGTCATGTGGATCAATTTCTCTCATGTATTTTTCATGCTTTGGTCTTGCCACATTAGGAGGAAATGGGACCATAGTGATACTCTTGTCAAAAGGAAATGGGCAAATGGCATCCAAAGAGTATTTTTTTTTAGGTTTCTCTTTCTCCTGCTTGAGATTTGTGAGCTTTGTATGCATCAAATTAAGTTGTTTGGTGAGAATGGATATAGGATTTGGTACCTCCTTTTCCTTGAGTTGTTGTACATCGTAATCTTTAGGCAATTTGACGACCGTGGAAGCTAAATAAAGGAAGTATTTTTCTTTATCCTCATCAATCATCCTTTCTATTATCTGGTGGAACCTCTTTCTTTGTTTGAGTTTTTCATATTCTTCCTTAGTGATTTCATCCTCACTACCGGATTCAAATAAAGGACATTCAAACTTGGCTTCTTCTTATTCATCAGTATCTTTAGGTTTTTGGTGTTTTCCATTGTTATATTCCTCAAAGGCCTCACTCCATCTACGAGTGTCGCTATCCATTGGAGGGGAATCTAGATTGAGTAGGGAATTATGATAAGTTTCTCCTTGAAAGTGTGGTGTTTTAGGAGGCACTTTTGATCCTGTAGACATGTGCTTGTTGCATCTTGTGTTAACCATGAAGTTGTTCTTCAACTTTTGTCAACGTTTCCCAATAGTGCAAGTGAGAGTTTCAGACCGTTCAAGTGGGCATGTCTAGGTAAAAGTAACTATTTGTTGTTGGTGGATGTAAATGATTCCAGTGTCAAAGGATTAGAATGCCCCGATAGTGAGCTGGGAACCAAGTTGTTGGTAGAAAGAGGGTATACCACACATATTGAACTGATCGTGAAAGACTAACTAAGCATGCAAGGTAGACGTTTTGAAAAAGTTTTGAAACTACAATAGGGAGACCAGAAAAGACAATAGGAACTAGATAAAGAGCCAAAAGGGTATCCTAAACAATTGAGACTTTCTAAGAATTTATCTTACAAATGCCTACTGTCCTGAATGTGGGCTCCCAGATGCGAGCCTCTGATGACACCAGATGCGAGCCTAAATCCTAGATGTGACTATTTGCTGACCAAATGTGAGCTAGCATACAAGATGCGATCCTAAATACCAAATGTGATTTGGGAAATTTAGGATGCAATCTTATGATGTGTTTTTCAATTTTGATCAGTTCTGAAAAGTTCATTTTCAAAGTGCGTGAAGTTTCTTGTTTCCAGATTGTGTTAAGAGGTGTCGTAATGTGTAAAAAACACTTGTATCCTAGGGTTTGAAATTTGTTGATTGTTTTGAGGAGTTTATATTTTTAATGATCTTTTGAACACATCAAACAACATTTTTATTGTTAGGGAGGTGAAATAGACACACATCTTGTTCCTATTCTCTAGGTGGAGGATGAAAATCTTTGCTTGTTGACTCAGGTACACACTCAAATGCTAATCATAATACAACCATCACCAAGCACAAAATGGCTCCAGTGATGATGCTGTATTAGCTGACTCCAAATGAAAGTGAAGGCATAATATGATGAGTGTCTTGGGGCAAATACTTTTTGCCTTGCACAAAGATTATTACCCTTTCAGGGATGAATTAGGAATTCTTTCAGTTGAAGTTGTTGTAGATTATTGGGCAATCCATTTGAAACCGTCCCCTATAGAATTGCACAAGGAAAAATTTAGGCATATAGCCCTATGAGTACCTAAATATATGTAGTCTCACAAGCAAGATTCAAGTGTCTCCGCTCTACATATACCCAAATATGTTCAAGGAATGATGTCAAAATTCCATGCAAAAAATTGGCTCCGTCTTCCGAGGCTTTAGCCTACAAGGAAGAAACTATTTATAGTGAGTTGGAAGGGTTGGCGTAAAACCTATCCTAACTTGGGTCATTCCTGAGAGATTTTTTCCTCAACCGGCAGGCCCTCTACTATTAAATATGCATACAAAGGATTGGCGAGCTTTGGATATCTGGATTTCTGATTCTCCCGAAGAAGAAGAGCATACTCTCCTAATCTAAGTCATTTGATCCTAAAATAGAGTCAAGCAAAGTGGTTCTTTCCCTCAAGCAATGTTGTGCATGATTTAGATGTTCATATTTTAATGAAAACAAGATTGCTTGAAAAAGAGATTTGCCTTGTTCAATTTTCCACAATATTTAGTGAGTTTTCTTGTTCAATTTCTGTGTCCCAAAAATGAATTAAATAGTTGAACTTGTTCTTTGATCCACAAGATTTATTGATTTTTATTGTTCATTTACTGATCCAAAAAGAATTTATACGATGTGATTGCTTGTTCATTTACCCCCGATTTTCATCATAAATGATAAGACAACATCTGACTTTTTGATTTTCCTCCAGAGGAAAAGAGCATATTATCTGGTTGTTTTAGCAAGTGTGGAGAAATGGTCTTAAGTTTGGAAAACTTTGAAAGGGGTTAGTATTTGAAAGAAATTGAAAAATCATGCAACCACACACATTAGGAATGTCTTCCAACTCCCGAATAGAACTTGCAATCACTTGTTAAGCTACTCAAGATGTCAAGTAACATAACTGGTTAAGTGTTAGAATTAAGCAAATGAAGACAACAAAGATCTTAACCAGATGCAAGCTAGGAAATCTCGGATACTATGCCAAAATTACCAAATGCAAGCTAGCATCCTGGATACTATGCAAAAATTACCACATGTGAGCCAACATCGTGGATACTATGTAGAAATTACCAGATGCGAGCCAACATCCTGGATACTATGTAGAAATTACCATATGCGAGCCAGCATCCCGGATGTGACCCAGAATTACCAGAAATGACTGAATGTTCCCCAGATGTGATCCTAAACTAAAAATGATCTGGGAAATCCTAGATATGAGCCTCATTTACTATGGCGTGAGGGCGTATCCCAGATGTGATCCAAAATGGTAAAAAATGAGCCTGTAACAAAATTTTGGGCATGCAAATTAGTGAAAAATTAGTTTAAAATGAGGTCAAGTTGGAAATTGAGTCCCATGGTAGGTGCCAAAAATGTGTGTGTATATTTGTACACCTATTATTTGTAACAGAACACTTCAATAATTCATTCTGTTAGTGAGAAACAAGGGTTAATAAGCATATAAAACCCTAACATCGACCTATCACTTTCTAACTAGGATGAGTGTAGAAAATAACATAAAAGCCCTCAGATTATGCTAAATACTAGTGACATAAACAACCTAGCATGAAATATTTGATTTAAAACAAGCTATTATTCAATGAGCAATGCACATTAGTCTAAAAATGGACATTATAACAATGCATGGTAATGGAACTATGAGATGAAAATGAAGCTATCTAAATCTTAGCAGCATAACAATGTATTTTCTAATATGAGATGAAGGCTCCTTTGTGCTCCAAAATGCATACTATTTATAGAAGAATGAGAGAGAGAGAGAAGGGAGACAAGGTTCATTAATGAGTTGAGGAACTCATTAATGGTGGTGTAAGAGCCATTAATGCCTTGAGCATTAATGAGGCATGGAGGAGACATGGGCTTAAGGCATCTTCATTAATGACACATTAATGAAATCCTTAAAGAAGCATGGGAAGGGTGTAAGAGGGTGGCTTGAGAAGGTGGACTTGAGGAAGGAATATTGAGATTCCTTGAATTTCTCAAGTGGGTGGATTTGTTAATCATTCCTTAATGGAATGTGACAACATTAGGAGGTGGGTTAGGGTTAGAATTAGAATTGGGATTAGATTAGCATGGGGGGTATGGGTTGAGATGGGTTAGAACCCAAGGTAGAAGTGGTTGAGATAGGTTAGGTTGGGGGTTAAGGGAATATAAATGAAATGAATTAAACTTATTTAATTCATTTAAAATATAGGAATTTAATTATTTAAGCATTTTATTTCTTTTTAATAATTAGGGGACTATAGCCATTTTAATTAAATTAAATA
>MU224951.1:7658956-7676135 GCA_018584345.1 Thuja plicata
CAAGTTGTAGAAAAGTATTTTTTTATTTTAGAGATATGAAGTACAATGATGAATATTATTCTAGTTAAACAAAAAAAAATATTACTTGCATCTTATAGATATTTTATGTATTTTCCTCTCGGGTTGCCTGGCGGGGCGTTACAGATCACACTTAGGACAAATAGGGTCCATAGTTGGAACAGGCCAAATCCAGGTGGTTACAATGTCATTATCTACTATTGAAGCTAAATACATTGCAACATCTTCATGTTGCACTCAGGTACTTGGATGAAACATACATTGAAGGATATTGGCATAATATTTGATGAACCTATCTCAATTATGTTTGCTAATTATACTAGTACCATAAACATTTCTAAGAATTTGGTACAATATTATAGAATGAAACATACATCCATTAGATATCACTTCTTGAGGGAGAAGGCTTTGGAAAGTAAAGTGAGACTTGAATATGTACCTAAAAAAGAGTAGATTGTAGATATTTTCACAAAACCATTGTGCAAGGAAACTTTTGAATATATCAGGCAGAATTTGGGGGTTTTGGCCCTTCTTAGTCAGAACTAATGTGCACCGAGGTGTGAATTGGTATAGGGTGTTATATGCCTATTCATTTTTGGATCAATACATTGGTGGCTTCCTCTTGGGGGGTAGCGTAAGTTTTTCAAGTGGAGTTTTTTCCTTTGTCATTTTGTCAAAGGGGAGAAGAAAAGAAGACTAAAATATTGACATTTCTTTATTTGTTTTTTTGTTGATGAATGTTTCCATCAATGACAAAGGGGGATATTGTTGGGATGTAATTTTGATTCTTATTTTTTTGTCATTAATGGTTATCATTGACATTAACATATTTGGTTGTAGTTCTATTTGGTTTTGGTGATCAAGAGTTAGCATGCTCTAAATGATGTTCTATAATGTTTGATCTTTGGTTGTGTTTGTCCTGGTCCCATTCATGTTGTAACATATTGTGATACTTTATTTTGGGTTTGGTCCTATCTAGTTATCAATCTTTGTTGTTCGGGAAAATAATATGCATTGTAACATGTAAATATTATTTGTCAATTTTGGGTGATGTGATGAGTGGATTGCGTATTGCATTGAGAAAGGATATTTTGGTGTGGTCCATGTTTCATTCTATCCACCATAGGAATGTCTTGGTGCAACCTATTTGAAATTGTATGTGGTAGACTTGTAAAATGTTAATTGATATTGTGCTTGGTTGAAACGGATGGATATGGAATCAGGGAATGGTATATGTACAGGATGATTTATGTTTGATGAAGTTATTACAAGTGTGAGTGATGTGAACTTGAAGAGAATATATTTAGATAGCATTGTATGTGCGACTGTATACAACTAGTGATATTAGATTACTATATTCTTCAGTTGTAGTTAGTGTGAAATATTTCAATGGTGGAATTATTTCTCATTATATTTCACATTCTGAAATTTAGCCAAGTTTAAATTGTAATAGACGGTTTATGTATTTAATACGGTGAGCCAACTAATAGTGAGCCTTACTTGTAGTGAGAAACTTAACTGGTTTCACCTTAATCAATATTATTATTTATGAGAATTTGTTTCTTTATGATTTTTCCCATGTTGGGTTTTCCACGTAAATCCGGTGTTCATTGTGTTTGGTGCTCTTTTGTTATTTCAAGTTAATTTATATATATTATGTTTATCTGATTGAATTAAGTTTTCTCTTAATTGATTAAGTTAATGAAAATTATTTTATGTAACTGATTCACCCACCTTTTAGTTATCTGGGATTGTTCAATACTCATTTGATTACATGGTCATTCATGAAGCATATAATTATTATAGTATTATCAATAGAGGCTAAGTATCAAGGTGTAGTATTAGATAGTTTATAGATTCTCAGGCTTGTCATTTGATGACTTAGTTTATATTTCCTATTGATCATCCTAGTTCTCTTTGGTGTGATAGAAAATGTGTCATTCATATCTCATATAACCTAGTGGAGTATCCATGTACTAAGCATATTGAGATCTACATGCACTTCATCAAGAAGCTCATATAGGATGGTGTTATTAGTTTAGAGTACTTGCCTACAAAAAAATAAGTTGTAGACATCTTTATGAAGGAATCACCTTGCTATTTTTATTTACAATTGATGCCTAGGGTAAAGGAATTTTTCCTTTTGGGTCTTATTGAGTCATCCTTGGACTTCACTTTTCATGTTTTCTCTATTTTAAAGAGATGTTTTTTCCCACGAGATTTTTCTTCTTTTATTCATTTGTGAGATATTGTTTTTACATTGTACCTCATGAACACTTTTTTGGAACGGTGTTTTTAAATTATTTCATTTATTTTTTCCTCCCTAAGTTTCACTTAAGGGGTGAATTAGGGTGAAAAAGGTAATCTCGTAAATGGTTCCTTTTTAGGACCTATTTGTATCTTAGTATTTAAGCTTATTTAGATAACTTCTAGAGAAATCCTTACATATTTATCAATATTTTTTTGATTACATATTATTTGATACATTTTTATAATCATATACCTTCTTATATCTCATGTTTCCTTTATAAGAATGACTCCTCTTATATAGTGTATCAATCATAACAAGTATATTATATCTTTATGAATATTATATTCTACTATTTTCTTGTTTGGTGGAATATAATCTTCTAAATTTTTTCTTCTCTCTTGTGTGTGTGGAAGTTTTTTTAGTGTTTAGATTGAATATATTCAGTTGTCACTTTAAAAATTTAGATTAAAAATAACTAGATAATGAATTTAAAAGTAAAAGTATATTTTATGTATGGATGGTTATGCCCTTCAGTTCAACCAATGCTCCAATTGATATTCCTAATGGATATGTTCTCTAATCCTTCCCTCCATCACCACTTACTTGGAATTAATCATCATCTACAACATGGATTTGGAAGAGCATATAGGGTAAGTCTCTTTATGCTAGATATACTATGTTAACACAACCTACAAACTAATCTTGATAAGTGTAACACCAACACTACATATATTTAATGCCTTGGATACACTACTAACTAATATATTATGCATGTAGACCCTAACATGATAAAACTAATCTATAAAGGACCTAAATAATAAATTATTACTAACTTTTACATCTTTCTTAGACTTTCACACTTCTATCATAGGTTTATGCTCATATTCTTATAATTTTCTTTGTTATAGTGGTTTTAAGTCACCATTTTCATATACATGTACCCAATAATATGATGTTGAGGAACTTTAGAAATATATTTATGAAGTACTTGTTCACATAGTCTTAAACATTGTGAATCCCTTCAAAATCTAATATGAACTATTATAGACTAATCACTTGATATTTTCCTCACATAAATGGATATTAAGTTTTATGTCACTCACATAATGTTAGTGGCTTGGCTTGATGTTATTACACCTAGAAAATGGAGTTGTATGAAATAGTACAAGTATTGGTGGCATTACCTTCTAGAAAAAAAAAAAATCATCCATTTTGATCATAAGTCATTCTAATTGTTTCAAACTAAAATAAAATTAGAAAATGTGTGCCATACGAAGTGGATGATATATAATATCTTCAACAATGTAGTGTCATGGTTTAAACACTTCATTGGTGAAGTGGCCACCAAGGTTCAAACCCCTACTAGGCCATTTTTATAATAGGTTTTGGGCCTTTTCTGGCCCATTTATCTTGCAAGTTCTAATGAGTGAAGTGTTGGGATGAGGTCTTCCATCTCACAAGTACATAACTCCAAGTCAAAAGCATTTCACGTGGAGCCAAAAGGTGTGTCATGCCAGCGTCACTAGTCACATTAAAATTTTTACCAAGCATTATTTTATTTAAAAGTATATGATATACAATAATTATATTTTTTTATAAATTATACAAATAAATAATAATATTTCACCTAACTACGGACATAGATCACTAGTTCATGTACTCACCATAGTGCTAGTATTCCAAAGACATAAATTTTAGCTAGGAGAAACTCTACTTGAAAAATTCAATTTTTTGTAGACCTATATTTAATTATCATAAGACAAACATGTTATTGTATGATATTTGTTGACAATCTTCTTCACAATATTGGACATTTGTGTATTCTTGACAACATTCCACACTAGAGACTCATTGTTTAAGTACATTACACTAAAATAACTAGGTAATTCTTGGATACTAGTATATTGACTTTGACTTGATATCACTTCTATTGATACATGCATACATTGAGCATGATATTTTTTTTCTTTTAGTATTTGAATGATTGTAAATAGGGGTCTTAGACTTTACTCCTCTCTTTTAGCCACAACCCAACATTAGAAATCCACAAGCACAAATTTCTTTACTAGATTACATATAATTAAGAATTATATTGACACATTTATTGCTAAGGTAGAAAAAATATCAAATTATATCATCATTATTAGGTGTAAGAAGAGTCTCATTGTGGCTAATACAACACAACCTTTATTTACCCATATTTTGGCCTACTTTGGCTCGTAACCGATATTCATTATTTATGATTATAATCCATGATTTGTTAATTAATTTTTGCATAAATCATGGATTATGTTAGATACACATCTATATTGATCTATAATATTCCATTCATGGATATATGACAAAATAAAGGTGGTCAAATACATTATTATGTAAATTTTATGGATCTGTAAAAGTTGTGCCCAATTAAACACTTTTGATACCAACATTATCTTTATCAAATGTGCGTAGAACAAAATTATTCATACTTGTATGAACATATTATTTATAAATGTGTTTTGGGTTCTAACTTATAACTTCCATTAACATTAATTATTTTGTACCATCTAAAACTAAGATGCACACATGAATGATAAGTTGACAAGGTACAATGTATTTTATAGAACATTCAAGATATGCACATATAGGTTTAGTAAATATAATTTATACACTAATAAAATTATCCATAAATCACACTTTTTAGGTTGGTGATAGAGTTTAGTTAGGTTTTCAAACAAAATTATTCAAGGGAATAAATGAAAATATCAATCTTTTGTACATTGATCCTTACACCATTCATTATATAGTAGGTAAGAACACTTTCATTCTTAATATTATATAGTACTAAGTTGTGCACCCACTATTGAACATGGATTCCTTAAACCGTACTTCTACCTATACTAGAGCTTGTGACAATAAAAAAACCCTACAAAATTTAACTTAGTTGATGATATCATTAACACTGCTACAACTTGCACTAACCATTATGCTCATAAACTCTTTTGATTCATAAATACTATATAATATGTATGTTATGTTGAGTGATACACCCTTTAAGAAGTACTATTTGTGTGCTAAAATGTTGACACACTTCTATGAATCATTCCATCCAAGGTTGCTCAAGAATGAGGCTTTAAATATCGAATCATAGCTCTCTAGTCATGGAGTGCAAAGGTTTGAAATGGAGGCCCTTAGATTGACCTAGTTAGTGCTTATGCAAGTACACCATGAAATGAGAGATTCAAATGCATGAAAATGAGATCTACTCTATATGATAACAATGCATGAAAGGAAATTAATCTAAATGATAACAATGCATGATTATTCTAGGAAAGAAAATACAAATGCAAGTTTAATCTATGAAAGTAAACATGAATCTAATCTATATGAGTAGCCATGGATGCAAGAGGAAGAAGACAGGAAGAGAGAAGTTGCAATATCCAAGCCAAAGTGCTCAAATCCTCCTCCAAGATTGCTCTCCAAACTTGTAACATAACAATACTATGAAAACCTAATATGAAAATGAGAAGGAGAGATTTCCTTATAAAGAAAAGTGAACGGTTGAGATTAAGAGGCAAAAAGAATTGACCAATGGTTGAGATTAAGAGGCAAAACCCCACTACTTAGGAAGATGTGATGAAAAAGGGATTTTTATTTAATTTTCATTTAATTTATTTCTTTTTTCATCAAATAAAGTGCTTTAAGTGGGGATTTTTATTTATTTAATTAAAATAGGGGTTTTCTTTATAATTAAATAAATTATAAGAAATTTATTTAATTAAATGGGAGGAATTGAATTTAATTAAATAAGAGGAATTTTAATTAAAAGGGAGATTAAATCTTTTAATTAAATAAAAATGATCAAACCTTAGGAAATATTGAAATAATTGAATAATTGAATTAATTATAATTTGATCAAGGAAATTGATTTGAATTGAAAAAGTTCCAAAGCATCGATTCAAGAAATTGATAAAATGATAAATGGGGCCCAAAGTCTAGGCGACCATTTTAGGGTGCATACACTATTGTGTAGTTTATTAAGATCATTTACAACCCAATAGAGGCCATCATTCCTCAAGAGGGGGTGAATGGTGACATGTCCTCTTTAGAAACATCATTCATGCACCTATCTTAACTCAATGCATATAACACATCATAGAACATATATGTATAGTTCTTTTGTGCACCACCATGCAACACTACTCATGCACATTTTGTGGCCTTTCATATTGGTACACATTTTAGTGACTTGTAACACCATACATGTGTTCCATTTGGAGAATTTGCATCCACATTTCATGCTACCAAACATGTGTGTACCATCTAGTGGTCTATATTAAATGGAACATAATCATATGATTTACACCATACACATATGATGCATGGTAGCACCCATCTCATTTATCCCTAAAATGTAATTAGTACTATATAAGTTTGACATTTATGATTGCATCATCTACATAGTTAGTGCATTGTACACTTTTGACACGTTTCAAAATATTTTTGGACTCTAGTTTATGCCTAATATTATAAGTACCTACTATGTACACATGGTAAAGTAGAATAGACATAATAATAATCTCAAGTTTCCTATTTGTGAATTCATCATATTCTTTTTAAATAGAAGTGATAAAACTTTTCAAAAGATTTCCACATTTTATGTGCTTTGGTATGCATCTCTATTTTTATTAACACACTTTGTGATCATTCCCTAATTCACCTTGGGATTATCAAGTCACCCATGATCTTTGGGTGAAATTTCAAAGTTATACCATGCTTTAGGACAATTAAGAATATTTAACATAAATAGTTTTAAATAAAAAGTTGATCAAAATGATACCCTAGTTGAAATGAAATTTCACTATATGGTGCATATGTGGATTTTGTATATTTTTGGTTGAGTTTATTTTGGTCACTTGAAAATATCTTCAACAACACTTTCACAATTTTAAGAATACATTCATGGTTTTAATGGCACATTTTGATTAAATTATTTTAATGGGAATGAGTTTGGGTGAAATAATTTTGGTTGAATCATTTTACTAGTAGTAGGTGCAACACCTTTTACTCTTTACTTTTTAAATATTTAAAAATTTTCCTTTGAGCTACGTTTTCTCATTTTATATATTTTCTAAATGAACTAAAATATATGTTTAGTATATCTAGGAGTACATTTTTTTGTTAAATGCACATGATAACTGAGAGGAGTGGGGAGGGGGTGAACTAGTTGTCTATAAAACTTATAATTCTTTCCTTGAATCAGATCCACAAAAACTTACCTTAATCTTTAATCACATAATAATGTAACATGTGAAAACAAATACACCATACACAATGAAACACAAGATTTGTATGGAAAACCTTGTTAAGGGAAAAGCCACAGAAAAGATTAGTTCTTGAATATATGAACACATATTAGGGTGACAATAGCTAAGATGATTTTTGCAAATAATTCTCATTGCAGAAATGCTCACTACTAGAGGGATCACTTCCCAGAAGAAGGCTTGATGCCAAAGAGATCATTGACTAGATTAAGAAGAATAAAACAGAAAAGATCTATCATGTACTTTGGCAACTGAAAGATCTATAGTTACATTATGCTCATTGTTCCAGTAGCTAACACATGAAATTTTGCATTGTACAATACCACACTTTGTACCAACTCATAACCACACATACAAGGCGATATATCCTCTTTCACACATTCTCGTCACATACACACACACACTTGTACATGCACTCACACATGTATATACCCATGCCACACTCTCTCTCAACAATTTATCCTTTACTTATATCATCATCATGCTAAACAATTCTTCCAAGGTTGGCTAAGAATCTTAATTGAACATTATTCAAATTAGGTAAGAAGTTAAACATTCTCATCATGGAAAGGAATGAAAAGTAGGCTACAATACCTTAACTGGGACCAAAATAAACATCATACATGTTAATTTTCATCTAGCACTCATCAAGGATCTTAGTTAAAGTGTAAACAACCAAGGTTTTCCAAACCTAGAATTAAGAACACCATTAAACTTTGAAACCATGTCTTTGAAGCCCAAAAAATCATGCCAACTAAACTAAATTAAGAAAATAGCATTATAAGCACAATTACAAAACCTCAACACCATAAACTAACACAGAGAAATGTGGAACATGCATTTCACGCAAAAAAATTTGTCAGCCACCATTACACTCAAGCAAACACCAATTATTCTATATTTGGATCTAAAGAAAAAAAAATTAAAACTAATGCATCCAAAAACTACTTATATATCCAAACTGCACCAATAGATCTACAACATAGAATAAATGCAAAGAAAAACTTTCAACACCACTACATAGGATATTAAATAACATCTACAATAGATAGTCACTACTGGAAATGGAAACATGTTTACATCAATAAATCAACCTACTAATTCTAATCAAACCTAAAACAATCTTCCCCTTTCTCATTAATGACAACAACTTATTCCACATTCTCTTCCCCTTTGTTAGACTCTCCTCCTTTGACATGATTGGAAAAGACCAGTATTAAAAACTACATACTCATTCTACACAACTCCCCTTGAAAAACACATATCATCTCACAATAGCACTTATCTCCCCTTGAGAGGAAGCCTCCACCATTAGTCTAGATTAGGATTATACATGAATTCCACTGGACTAATGGACCTCTATTTGCATCTAGTTCTAAAATGGAGGGACAATAAGCCCAATATTTCCCAAAGATACTCAAATGTATCCTTACAAAGTGCCTTGGTAATTATATCAACAATTTTCTCTTTTGTGGATACACACTCAACCTTCACCTCGTTCTTAAAAAATCTTTCTCAAAAAGTGATACCATATTGAAACATGTTTTTTTCTTAAATATAGTACTAGATTCTTTGAAATATTTATTTCACTAGTATTGTCACACACAATAGAGATAGGGTCATTAAATAGTATTTCAATATCTTTCAAAGTTTGTTTCATCCATAATACATGTGTACAAAAGCACACAATAATGATATATTTAGCCTCTATCATAGAAAAATATACTAAATGATGTTTCTTACTTGACTAAGAAACTAACAGTGGTCAGGGGAAAAATGAACCCCCACTTGTACTTTTCCTATCATCCACACAATGCGCCTAATTTACATCTATATAATCAATTAGAGAAAATTCATCTTTCTTGGGATACCATAATCCATAGTCTTATATGCCTTTCAAGTATTTGAAAATTATTTTCACAGCAGTAACATGTGTTTCTATGGGATCTTGTTGGAATCTATCTATAAGACAAATTTCATGCATAGTATCTAGTCTATTAGAAGTCAAATATAGTAATCCTCCAATAATTCTACTCTCTTCAATCTTAGGAGATTAAACATCTTTACTCAAGTTACAACCAATAGTCATAGGAGTACATACCAATTCAATATTTTCCATTCCAAACCTCATTAACATTTCCTTAACATATTTTGATTGTGAAATAAAGACACCTTCATTTTTTTGATTGAATTTTAACCCAATAAAGAAATTCAATTCCGTAATCATATATGTTTCAAATTCATCTTGTGTTTCATCAGAGAACTTATTAAACATACCATAATTTCCTCCAAATATTATATCATCCACATAAACAACTACAATCAAATTTTTATTTTCTTCAACCTTAAAATAAATAATACTATCAATAATACCTTTTTAAATTCTTGCTTCAGTAAACACCTGTCAAGCCTTGCATATCAAGGTCGAGGAGCTTTCCTTAATATATATAGTGTCTTCTAAAATGTGTAGACCATATCTAGTGCATCTGATAGGCTGAATCCTTCTAGTTTCTTTATGTATACTTCTTCTATTAGCTCTCCATTTAGTAATGTAGATTTTAAATCCATCTGATAAACCTTGAAGTCCTTATGTGCTACAAAATCTAAAAACATTTTGATTTCCTCCATTATTTCTATAGGATCATATATCTCCTTAAAATCTATTCCTTCCACCTATGAGTAACCCTTACACACAAGTCTTGCCTTATTCCATACTATATTTCCATATTCATCTAATTTTTATTGAAATACCCATTTAGTTCCTATCACAATGGCTTTGGGAAAAGTTACCAAGTTTAATTCTTCTCAATATATTTCAATTATTCTTTCATATCTCTCATCCAATATGATTCCTTGCAAGCTTCTTTCATAGTTTTTGGTTCTACCTTTGAAATCAAGAACAAGTTCACCTATTCTTTAACACATTTACTTTTTGTGATAACACCTTTGTTCTTGTCTCCAATGATCTATTTCTCTAAATGATTCTTCTAAACATATCTACGATTTATTGGATAAATTGCTACAGAATATTTTGTGTCATTTTTCACTTTTGTTTCTTCACCCTGTCAGAATAACTGAGAGGGGGGGGGGGGGGGGGGGGGGTGAATCAGTGGCCTAAAAAATTAATCCAATAAATCAACCCAAAACTTTATACCAAAAATATAAAACCTCTATTTATCTTCATTACTACAAGACGTATGGCTTGTGTGAATCTAACATGTATATACTGTCCAGTGTTTATACTATATATCCTTTCCTTAAGCTTTACCAAATAGCGGTCTATCTTTTCTTAACCTTCATCGAATATCAGTAAATAAACTTAGTATTTACCAATCAATCATGTTTTAGTAATGTGTAAATCAAAAAATCAAAGCAATGAACCATATACACATTTGACACATGGATTTTTAACATGGAAACCTTGTTAGGAGAAAACCCACTTGGGACTGGTAACCCAAAATTTTCACTCTTCTAAAGTGAGCTCAGTGAAGAGCCAACCCTGTTAAAGGTTACAAACACACTGTTAAGTGTGACCTTGTTAGAGGATTTAAAAATAATAGTTTATCACTTGACATCTGGCATTTACTATGTTGTCTTCATGAGAAACCTTTTGATACTCCTTGGCATGTATCTCAATATGTAAAGGATGGTTAAATCCTACTCTGTTAAGAGATTTTCTGAATCAATAGTTAAACTGAAATAGTATATGATCCGTTCATAAATATAACTTAATCTTGCAGATGTTCAGATCTATTGTAAGCTCATAATACCTCTCTGATCAATGTTCTCTTTAATTCCTTTGCTCTACTTCTTTCTTCTCAGTGAATGTTGTTGCTTCTCTGTTGCTCGGTGTTTGCATAATTCTTAGCTCTGTTCTTTAGCTTGTATGATCAGATATGTATGAAGACTTCTTATCTTCACCATAAATATCTTCAGCATTGCTCATTTGATAATGAATTACTTGTCTCTTTATATAGACATGATTTCATCATTTCTTGTCCTTCTTGTTTTCTTCATTGATCACTTCTTGATCTGCAAATCTCGCCATGCTTGCTTTAAGTTTTAATCCATAAAAATCTCCTTGTTTTCTGGAATAAAACATGCTTTAAATCTCCTTCTTATCTTTAGCTTTTAAATGATCGATGAAAATAAAGTAATCAAATAGTTAACTCTATATTTAGCTCCTGCCAGCTAAATTGTTTTTTCGTATCCTAAATTCAGTTCTTGTCGGTCAACACTCTGGTTGTGCTCGGTGACTACTGCAGATAGCTCGGGCATCAAATTCAATTTTGTTTGTTGACAACTATAGTTAGCTTGGTAATGCTTTCTCGGGTATCATTGTCCATTAGGTAACTTTGTGAACTTCTACGCTTAGGGTTCACTGTCCACCAGGGTTTACTGTCACTCGGTGTACACGATTACCGACGACAAAAACTTTGTCTTTTTAGATCTTTAAGTGTTTTGACAATATGTGTATGAGAAATCACACCACATCAAGTTGACATCAAGGTTAATACAATACATTAACTGATTTAATGTCTTGCATTTACCTTTTGCATCTCGATGATCATCAACTTTGTCATCTTCAAATATTCAATCAGTTATAGTTCATCAATCTCTCCCTTTGGCATTGATGGCAATATACTACATACTACTAATACAATATGAAATATATTAGTTGTAGTTCATCAATCTATACCAAAATTATTTTTCTATAACCAATACAAATGTCTGACTCTCGATAAGCTCTTCTATCTTAGATTTGATTTTTGTAGAGTACTTTCTTCATTCTTCATTCTCTTCACTGGATATATGTAGCAACATATGATTTTGTCTATCCCTTTGTTGTAGAATCTCTTCTCCCTTTTCTGGATAGATATGCAGTGTTAAATTTTCCAATTCTCTCCCTTAGATGGATGTTTCTTTGAATCTTTTTTTGATGTTTTCTCTCCCTTAGATGGATGTTTCTTTGAATCTTTTTTTGATGTTTTCTCTCCCTTTTATTGTTCCTCTCCTTGATGGATGATTATGATAGACATTGCACATCTCTTTTCCCTTTGACAGAAATATATTTCATTGAACACTTCTCTCCATATTCATTAAGTAAATCTATCTCTTTGAATACTTATCTCTCTTTGACAGTAATGCCAAACTAAATCTCTCTCTCTCTCTCTTTTTTATAATATATTCCTTCAGTTTCCTTTCCATCAGCAATTTAGCTCTGTAGTAGCCAACATTTTCTCTGGTGTTTGGTGCATATGAGTACCTTTTTGTATACTAATATATATTTTCACTTCGTCTCTTTTCTTGCATCAACATGAATGATATTCTGATAATGTGTAGGCTGATGCAGCCTCCTAGTCAGCTTAGTGACCAATAGACAAGGGTCGGACTCCTAGTCTCTTCCTTAGGTACTCAAATGTATCTCTAGGCAATGGCTTTGTGAATATGTCTACTAATTGTTCCTTGGATTGAACATATTTCAATATCACCTCTTTCTCTTGCACTTATTCTCTTAAGTAATGCTACTTGAGAGCAATCTGTGTGTGATAAAAATTTGTCACACTTCTATGAATCATTCCATCGAAGGTTGCTCAAGAATGAGGCCTCAAATATCAACTCATAGCTCTCTAGTAATAGAGTGCAAGGTTTTGTAATGGAGGCCCTCAGATTGACCTAGTTGTGCCCATGCAAGTACACCATAAAATGATAGATTCAATGCATGAAAATGACAACTATTATATATGATTGCAATGCAAGAAAATAAATTAGTCTAAATGATAACAATGCATGATTATTCTATTAAAGGAAATATGAATTTAATCTAATATGAATCTAATCTACATGAATAGCCATGGATGCAAGAAGAAGAAGACAAGAAGATAGAGAAGTTGCAATATCCAAGCCAAAGTGCTCAAATTCTCCTCCAAAATTGCTCTCCAAACCTACAACATAACAATAGCATAAAATCTTATATGAAAATGAGAAGGAGAGATTTCCTTATAAAGAGAAATGGACGGTAGAGATTAAAAGGAAAAAATCAAAGGCTACGATTAAGAGGCAAAAAGCCCACCATTTAGGAAGATGTATAGAAAAAGGAACTTTTATTTAATTTATTTCCTTTTTCATCAAATAAAGTGCTTTAAGTGGGGATTTTTATTTATTTAATTAAAAGAAGGGTTTTCTTTTAATTAAATAAATTAGAAGAATTTTACTTAATTAAATGGGGGAATTTAATTTAATTAAATAAGATGAATTTTATTTAATTAAAAGGGAGATTAAATCTTTTAATTAAATAAAAATGATCAAACCTTAAGAAATATTGAAATAATTGAATTAATTATGATTTGATCATAGAAATTGATTTGAATTGAAAATGTTGCAAAGCATTGATTCAGGAATTTGATAAAATAATAAAATCATAAATGGGGCCCATAGTCCATGCGACCATTTTAGGGTGCATACATTTGCCCCTCTTTGACTAATGCGTGATCATTCTGGGAACACATGTAGTCAAAGAATGCAGTTGAAGTGTGAGATTGATTTGGGATCACAAAACAACACATACATCAACACCATTGTAGTAATTGACATGTCCGAGATAAGAATCTCAAGCAAGGTTGCCCCAAGCGGAGCAAATGATAGGATTGATAAATCTGAATCAAGGATTGAAGTTTGATAGGTACTGCCCCCTTGTGATCGAAATTGAAATGAGATAGAGTGGAAATAAAAAATTGATAAATTTGATCAAATCAAACTAAAGATAAGGTTCTTGATGTAAGATGAAAGATATAAGGATCATAGAACCAAGGTAGATCATTAAGCACGAAATATTATGCCCCAAGGTTGAATTAAAAGAGAAGAAGAAGAAGAAGAAGAAGAAGAAGAAGTGGGGTGAAAGCGAATGCAAGATAGAAGTTTGGAAGAGATGGAAAGAAATGGAGAGAAGAAAGAGAATTTGCCTTAAGAAAGAGAATGCCCCAAAATTAATCAACTGTTTAAGGTAGAAAATTTTGATTGAGATCATGAAAGAAGATAAGGGAATGAAGATCTGAATGTGATCACAGTTGATTAAAGTCCACAAGAAAGATGAAGGAAAAACCCTCCCAAACTCATAATGCAGCCTAAAAATGTAAATTAACATGAGGTCTAACAATGCAAGCTACATGAAAATGCAAAGGTGTACTTGTAATAGAGCAACTATAACATAGGACTTTGTGTTCATCAATCATTAGAGAATGTTAAAAAACTTATTTTCATCATTGGGCCATTATTAACGGACATCAGAAAATCACACAATCATCACTAGTCACAAGCGCAACCATGAAGATATGAATGTGATTTATATCGGATTGGAATGTGGAAAGATTCTAACATAAGCATCGAAGACATAAAGGTCAAGATGACTGTGATGTTAGCTTACCCAATTTAATATAGCAAAACCATGCTTGCATCAAGGCATAGAGGCTAGGATGACCAGCAGAACAGTTATGAAAAAATAGTCAAGCATAAAGTATGAAGCAAAATAAAAACATGCCCCATGCCCCAAGTCCTCTAGCTATGCATCACAGAGAGACTTATTAGACAAGGACACGCAACGAAAATCAATAACAATCACCACACAAAAAAAAATCATGACATAGCTCAAGCATTAAGTGTTGTGTTTAAAAATTTAAGTGTGTTAACTAATACTAAGTTCCGCGGATAAGGATTGAATGCTTGCAAGCAGGTAAGACCACATGACAAAACTGGGTAAGAAAAAACTAATAAGTGTTGAAAAAAACTTGATGTCAGGGGTTGTATTGAAAAATACAGTTGGGGTGATGTTGAAAAACACCATTTGTGAGGCGTCCTAAAGACTAACGCATCCAAGAGACCAAAGCTAACACAGTTATACCCCCTAGACAAAGACAAAGACCAATTCTAGGTTGAGGCAACAAGGACAAGGCATGATGGAGAAAGGCTAAGTGTCAAGGACATGCGCTAAGAAATAGGGGTGCAAAGGCCTCAAGTAGCACCTGTTTCTAGGTTTTCACCACTTGGATTTTATTACAATTTTTTTTCTTTTATTTTTTCATTTTTTTTCAGGACTTTTTATTTTTTATTTTTTAAATTTTCTACCAAGGCACGTGTTTCCAAGTTTTCACCAAGGCACTTTTTCTATTTTTTTTGAATTTTTGAATTTTTTTTATTTTCTTATATTTTTGAAATATATATATATATATATACATCAAAGTGCCTATTGCTAGGTTTTCACTAAGATGATTATTTTTTTAGGACATTTTCTAATTTTTAGCATTTTTGACAATATATCATTTTTTGGATTTTTTCAGTATCAATAATTATGTACAAAGGATGCCCCTAGACAGAATGGGCATCACGCTCCCAAGAAAGATCACATCATGCAGTCCCAATGTTTAGCAAGGTGGAGGATATGAGGGATTAGCAAGCTGGTAGAAGAGATGGAAGATAGGAGAATGAAGAAGAATGAAGGGAAGAAATCCTCAAAGGTAAACTCTTGAAGAATACCCAAGCTAGGGAAAAAGAAACATCATGTAAAGCACATTTGGAAAAGCAACAAAAGGCCATCATAAGATAATTCACAAAAGAATAATGCAAGAGCAGGAAAGGATGTAGTCCAAAGGAGTAGACATGTCAAGAGGCTTCATAGCACCATGTTTTACTCTTTTTTTTGTATTAGATCAAGACCAAAGAGAAAAAGGATGATCTTCTTTTTTAGATGGGGCAAATGATAGTGATAGGAAAAAATGAACGGAGGAAGATAGATACGAAGACTAAACATGAAAGGAATGAAAGCAAGATCATTGTAAGATAGTTCACAAGATAGCCCAAAGGTTCGTGTATAGATCAACATTGTCAAGATCAAAAAAAGAAGATGGAATGGATGAAAGAAGTAGAACTACACATGATGCCTGATTGCCAGGTTTTCATCATGGTACCTATCCAAGGTGCCACAAGGGAGTGGTTTTTTCCATAGGACAATTTTTTGGAAGCACTAATACATTTGGGGTGAAATTGCGATGGCAATTTGCGATGGGGGGCAGATGTTATGTGTTTTTGGCTTTTTTTTTTCAATTATAACCCGACAACATCGCAATTGCGACGTTAACGGGATATAAGGCAAAAAAAAAAAAGGGAAAACGTTGTCATTTCTATTTTCAATTGCGCCGAGAGGGAGCAAGGGAGCTTTGGTGTGCCTCTTTCCCGCGGAACAGTAGTGCTTGAGGTAAAACTGATTTCTTCTCTTTTTCTCAGTTAGAATTTGAGATTTTCCACCTTTCGTTAAACCTCTCACAGCACTGTAAGTTTCCAGCTATGACATTATTGTTTTCATTGATTCAGTTGCTTATTCTTCTATTTCCCTACTTACGCTTCGCACCACATCAACTTTCTGTGTTATTTTTTCCTGCATAGGGCTTTTGTTACTTGAATTTATTACAGTTCTGTTTGCAGTGGCTGTCAAGAGTGCCTCCATTATTATTTTTTCATCTTATTACAGTTGTGATTTTACTCGTTTTGAGAAAATGGCCTCAAAGACTCTGACAACTTGTTGACGTGGGACTCTATTTGGTCCTGCACTAGTTGT
>MU224951.1:7684721-7724033 GCA_018584345.1 Thuja plicata
TTATTTCTCTTTAATTTTTTTTTCTCTTTTTTTTTTTTTTTTTTTAAATTTTTTTAATTTTTTGGAATAAGGAAAGCTTTTTAGATAATGCTCCTTGAAAGGATAAACCATGATATTCCAAGGATTAAAAATGATATGCTCAAAGATTTTGATAGGGAAAGGAAGATGAAAGAGACAAATGAAGGATAAGGTTTTATGCAAAGCGAGTGAGGTTGGAAGATAGGACGAATAGACAAATGAGGAAAAATGATAGAAGGTAGAAGGATAGTGAATGGAAGGATTGTGAAAGGGTAGACAGAAATGAAGGCAAGATCAACATAAATACACACCTTAAAGGGTGGCGAGAGGATGGAGGAAATATGAATGAAGGAATATGGTGAATGGATAGCAGAGGTTGCGGTTTAGGCACATGGAATGAAAGAATGTTTTTGGAAGAAGATGAAGTGGAAGCATTTGGAAGCTTGAATGTCCACTTCACTTGTTTCTCAACATGAGACTCTTTCAAGAGAGACTTTGGAATCCATATAGTCATAGGCTTTTCATTTCTTTTTGATGATTTAGAGAGAATATCTTCAATGATGGATTTTGGAACCCATACTTGCCTTTTAGTTTTCTTCTTAGATATCTCTTTTGACTTTATGCCCCCATGTTGATTAAAGGAGGCATGTTGATCTTCTTTTTTAGATGGATTCTTGTATTGATTCTTTTTATTGTATTGAACATTCAAGTTTCTTCCAAAAGACTTGGGACTTGTGGAGGAAGAAAAAGAATATGACTGGTTTAGATGGGTGGATGGATAAAAAGGTTTCAAGGGTATGCATCTATGTTGATCTTGAGGAAAGATAGGAGATGGAGGAATGTAAGGACCCAAGATGGATGACAAATTAGGAGAGTTAGGAGGGGAAAGTGAAGGGACATAAGGACCCAAGATGGAAGGAAAATGTGAAGCCCTTTAGTGGAGGAGGTCCAAGGATGGACGTGGAAGATGCAAAAGGATAACCAATAAGTTCATCGGCATGTATATGACAACCAAGGACATCAAAATCTTTAGAGTGAGCATTAGGAATTTCAATAGGATCGTTAACATCTTGAATAGGAGAACCTTCTTTGATAGGGTTGTTTAAAGCTAGAAAATACTTAGGAAGAGTAGAAAGTGGACGTGAGCATGGAGTGGTAGAACAAGAAGATGGAAGACTCTGATCTTGACAAGGATTTTTGGATAGCATAATCGCATAAATTTCCTCTTGATTTTCAATAGGCTTAATATTGGAAGTAACAACACCATTTTGAATAACCTTAATGGAAGTGTCATCTTTGGAAACTGTAAGTGGGGTAAGGTTATTTTGATTGTCAATAAGCTCAACGGTGTAAGTAGTAACTTGATCTTGTTTTGGAGAAGACTTAAGACAGGGTGGAATGAATGAGAAAGGGTGTAAGGGATAAAAAGATCCATGAAACAGATAAGAGACATCATGAAAAGGATTGGATGACATGGAGGTTTCTTGATCTTGATCTTTCTTTATGTTCTTTTCTTTATCATTTTTAGAGTCCTCTTGACACGGAGCCACTTCTAAGGACAAGGAAGCATGTTGAAATTGTATGGGAGACTTGGGAAGAGATGGGGAAGGATTAGCTGAAGTAGGCATTATAGAATATAAAGGCTTAGGCTCTTTAGGTTTCGCATTATTGAAAGTATTTGCAACCAAGTGAAGGTTATCTTGAGTTTCTTTAAGAGGTAGCCCTTGAGGATAACTATAGGGAACTGCATGAAAAGCATTAGGACTTCTGTCGGATGAAGGATTTGTGCAAGATTTGGCAACTTTAGGAGATGTATGGGTATTGGAAGAAGTAGAGGATGGAAGGGAATCATCACAAAACAAAGGTTCATCATTAACATGATCTTTCTTGAGAGTGCAATCTTTATTTTTAGCATGAGAATCCTTAGAGGAGAAACTCTTATGACATTTCCATTTAAAATCAACATAGTGAAATTTCTCTTCCTCAATAGAAGCATCAAAGAGGTATTGTTCACAAAACTCATCAAAGTCATGTTCAAATTCAGAGTCATATGGATCACCATCACATTCTCTAAAATGGGAACACCCATTACCAATAAGAACAAGCACATGGCGAGGAGGACTCTTAGGAATAGAGGTGTTATAGGTATCACTACATTGTCCATCGTCATAGTAATAATAGTCATCATGGTCATCAAAGATGGGCATGTCACTCTTCATGGAAGAGGTATCACAAGGATTGTCACTTTTCTCATTATGGTATGCATTTTGAAGAGAAGTATGACTCTTGGGAGAAGTAGAAGAAGAACGAGATCATGGAGAAGAGGAAAATGAAGACCTAGTGGAAGAAGAAGACTTAGATGATGAGGAATGATGAAAATGGGAGACTAGGAAGATATGGGAGATGTGGAAAAAAGAAGACCAAGAGTCATTTTGTGCAAATTGATACCATTTAAGTTCATTTGGATGTTGAGAAACATGTCATAGCACTTTTTGGGGAGACCAATTGAAGTTTTTATCACTTAGGAACTCAGATTTGTTTGTTTTAATTGACCAACTAGATGCATTAATAGGTTTTATCATTAATCAAGCACGCAAGACAACAATCAGGGAGTTCAAGAAATCAATTGTCTTCAAAAAATGAGCAAGGGACAAAGCAACCTTGCACATGAACATGGATAGACATAGTATTCTACTCCATAAGAATTTTTCTTGTGTATGTTCTCAAAATGTTTTCCAATCACGCACATAGTCCTAGAAAATAAAAAGTTGGTTGCACTATGGTTCTTAGTAATGGTTTGACTCTGCAACTTTTGTAATCTCAAGTAGGTGAAATCCAATCCCGGTGCACCAAGGTTTTGACACAATCTGATAATTTAATCAATTAGGAGGTGCTGAGGAGATCTGACAACCCACAAGAAACTACACCTGTGGAGATTTCTTCCACAAGGACATTTATATAGTGGTTGTTGCTACCATGTCAAAAATGGCTATTACCGCTTGAGGTTTCTTCCACATGGTTTACCCAATAAAGGGAATGTCAACTACGGTTAACCCTCTCTAATAAGGAAGACTCACAATATGAACCACATGGGGACTTGGTTTGGATTCAAGGGTTCCAAGTTTCTGATTCTCCCAAAAGGGAAAAGAGCATAATCCTCTAGCCTCTTCACCTCACCCAAACATAGAAAATAAGATTAATTGACCCACTAGCTTGAAATCACCTCACCAAAGATAAAATCAGCAACAATGACCACCAATCTCAAGAGAGAAAGTACCAATCAAAGTTGAAGACTAAACCAAGTGAGATAATAACAAATCCTTCCCTACCTACAAGGGGATCTATCGTAAATAAGAGCTTCACATGTAAGACAAGAGAATGAAGCCCACTCTCTCAAGATCGCCACAAATAGTGTTTATAGAGCCTAATTACTATATGAAACATATATGCAAGAAAGAAAATTTAGGTCCATTTTTAAAGCACCAATTGGAAATGTGATCTATGAAAGCAAGAAAACACTCAAGCTAATCACATGAGATGTTCATTTTATTTCCAAATTCCAAATAATATAGAGATCAACAAAATACCTCAAACCCAATGCAACGTGAATCATTTCATTGTTTATCCAAGCAAGTCCAAATCAGAAACAACAATGACAATGATAAATCACAAACCACCAAAAATAGTCAACATTAGTGGTTAGCAAGAAAAATAGAGATATATAAATATAGCAATGAAAAATAGATCTCTGGTGCAGAATCTCATGTGAGGATTTGCACAGTGCTGCACAAAGATTTTCATAGTGTCGCGCGAAGAAGTGCTCAGACAACAAAAAATAGTAACAGATCAGATCCACAGCCTAGTGTCGAATGTCGCACGAAGATTCACACAGAACCGCATAAAGATTTTCACAGAGCTGCACAAGGAAATGCAAAATCCAACAAAAGATCACCTGTAGACCTGCAAAATGTGTGATGAAAACGTGTCACACTTCTATGAATCATTCCATCCAAGGTTGCTCAAGAATGAGTCCTCAAACATCGACTCATAGCTCTCTAGTCATGGAGTGCAAGAGTTTGTAATGGAGGCCCTCAGATTGACCTAGTTATGCCCATGTAAGTACACCATGAAATGAGAGATTCAATGCATGAAAATAAAAACTATTCTATATGATTGCAATGCAAGAAAATAAATTAGTCTAAATGATAACAATGCATGATTATTCTATGAAAAGAAATAAGAATTTAAACTAATATGAATCTAATCTACATGAATAGCCATGGATGCAAGAAAAATAAGATAAGAAGATAGAGAAGTTGCAATATCCAAGCCAAAGTGCTCAAATTCTCCTCCAAAATTGCTCTCCAAATGTGCAACATAACAATAGCATAAAATCTTATATGAAAATGAGAAGGAGAGATTTCCTTATAAAGAGAAATGGATGGTAGAGATTAAGAGACAAAAATCAAAGGCTATGATTAAGAGGTAAAAAGCCCACCACTTAGGAAGATGTGTAGAAAAAGGAACTTTTATTTAATTTTTATTTAATTTATTTCCTTTTTCATCAAATAAAGTGCTTTAAGTGGGGATTTTTATTTATTTAATTAAAAGAGGGGTTTTATTTTAATTAAATAAATTAGAAGAATTTTATTTAATTAAATGGGAGAATGTAATTTAATTAAATAAGATAGATTTTATTTAATTAAAAGGGAGATTAAATCTTTTAATTAAATAAAAATGATCTAACCTTAAGAAATATTGAAATAATTGGATTAATTACGATTTGATCAAGGAAATTGATTTGAATTGAAAATGTTCCAAAGCATTGATTCAGGAATTTGATAAATTGATAAATGGGGCCCATAGTCTAGGCCTCATTTATAGAGATGAAAAAGTGCTCAGACAGCAAAAAATAGTAATAGATCAGATCCACAACCTGGTGTTGAATGTCGCGTGAAGATTCGCATAGAACCACACGAAGATTTACACAGAGTCGCGTGAGGAAACACAAAATCTAGCAAAAGCTGGCTTGTAGACCTACAAAATGTCATGCAAAATTTCTCTGCAAAAAGTACTAAAAATACAGAAATCTGAAAATAAATTACAAAAAATAGCTATGTGATAGAAAATGAATCTTCTGCCCCACGGTGGATGCCAAAAATGTGTGATGAAAATGTGTCACACTTCTATGAATCATTCCATCCAAGGTTACTCAAGAATGAGGCCTCAAATATCGACTCATAGCTCTCTAGTCATGAAGTGCAAGGGTTTGTAATGGAGGCCCTCAGATTGACCTAGTTGTGCCCATGCAAGTACACCATGAAATGAGAGATTCAATGCATGAAAATGACAACTATTCTATATGATTGTTATGCAAGAAAAGAAATTAGTCTAAAGGATAACAATGCATGATTATTCTATGAAAGGAAATATGAATTTAATCTAATATGAATCTAATCTACATGAATAGCCATGGATGCAAGAAGAAGAGAAGAAGATAGAGAAGTTGCAATATCCAAGTCAAAGTGCTCAAATTCTCCTCCTAAATTGCTCTCCAAACCTGCAACATAACAATAGCATAAAATCTTATATGAAAATGAGAAGGAGAGATTTTCTTATAAAGAGAAATGGATGGTAAAGATTAAGAGGCAAAAATCAAAGGCTATGATTAAGAGGCAAAAAGCCCACCACTTAGGAAGATGTGTAGAAAAATGAAATTTTATTTAATTTATTTCCTTTTTCATCAAATAAAGTGCTTTAAGTGGGGATCTTTATTTATTTAATTAAAAGAGGGGTTTTCTTTTAATTAAATAAATTAGAAGAATTTTATTTAATTAAATGGGGGGATTTAATTTAATTAAATAAGATGAATTTTATTTAATTAAAAGGGAGATTAAGTCTTTTAATTAAATAAAAATGATCAAACCTTAGGAAATATTGAAATAATTGAATTAATTACGATTTGATCAAGGAAATTGATTTGAATTGAAAATGTTGCAAAGCATTGATTCGGGAATTTGATAAAATGATAAAATGATAAATGGGGCCCATAGTCCAGGCAACCATTTTATGGCGCATACAATATGCTTTGTCTTAGCATGCATGACAAGATTCTTTGAAATATTTATTGCACTTATATTATCACAATAGATAATCACTGGTTCAATAATTTTCATATGCATACCTTCCAGTAATTGTTTCATACATGCAATGTTAGAGAAATTTGCAGCAACAACCACAAATATTGCTTCTGCAGTGGATTGTGAGATGCATCCTTGCTTCTTACTTATCCATGTGACAAGTTTTTCACCCATAAATAATTATCCTCCTATTGTACTCTTTCTATCATCTAAGTTTCCATCCTAATCAGCATCTGTATAGACTTGAAGCTCAAATTTGTCTTCTCTTTTATACCACAGACCATAGTCTTCAGTATTCTTTAGATATCTCATAATTCTTTTGATAGCAGTCATGTGTGATTCCTTGGGATTAGTAGAGAATCTTGCAACTAATCCAACTGCATGTGCTATATCTGGTCTAGTGTGTACAACATATATGATTTTTCCAATCATAGATCTATATGAGGTCTGCTTACCTCGATTGACTTGTCTTCCTTTGTCAACTTGCACCCGATTTCCATAGGTGTTCCAACTGTCTTGGAGTCCTCCATCTTGAATATCTTGAGAACTTCCTTGATGTATTTGGATTGTGTGATGTATATGCCTTCATCCTGTTGAAGAATCTATAGACCATGAAAAAATTTGATCTCCCCAAACATTGACATCTCAAACTCTTTTCTTATTTCATTAGCAAATGATTTTCATAATATATCATTACCTCCAAATATAATATCATCAACAAATATTTCAGCAATCAGAATGTTATCATCAGTATCTTCTTTTAAATACAGATTATTGTTTTCACTTGTCCTTACAAATCCAATATGTATGAGATATGAGTGAAGTCTTTGATACCATGCTCTTGGTGCTTGTTTCAATCCATACAAGGCTTTGTGTAGTCTAAAAACCATGTTCCTCTTGTCAGGATCAACAAACCCTTCTCGTTGTTCAATGTATACCTCTTCCTCTAGTATTCCATTTAGGAATGCAGACTTGATATCCATTTTGTATACCTTGAATTCTTTGTAAGAAGCATAAGCAAGTAGAATTATGACTCCTTCTAGTCTAGCAATGGGTGAAAGGTTTCTTCATAGTCAATACCTTCTTCTTGTGCATACCCTTTGCATACTAGTCTTGCTTTGTTCCTTGTGAATTCTCCATTCTTATTTAGCTTGTTTCTGAATATCCATTTGGTACCAATGACATTCTTGTCATTTGGTCTAGGTACTAATTTCCATGTATTGTTCTTCTCAATCTTATCAATCTCTTCATTCATAGCGCTGACCCATTCTTGATTCTCAAGTGTAGTATTGACAGATTTATGCTCAAAATCACAAATTAAACATCTACTGTTCAGTGACTTGCTTCTTATTCTCATTCTAGCCTTTTTTCTCCTATGATATGGTTTTGTGGATGGTGTCTTCTGACATACTTGGAAAGTATCAGTTTATCTCTTTGTTGATTATTTTGATCATCATCTTGTCCTTCATTTCGATCTCCATTGTTCGGTACATCATTTTGAGCAATTTCTTTATTTTTGGTGTTTGCAGCCTGACGCTCAAGTGCATTGTTCTATTTCTCAGGAGCGATACACTATTTCTCAAGAAGAGTGTCAGGTTCTTCACTGTAGAAAAACCTATTGTATTCTTCTGGTTCTTTTCTTCTTTCCTCATCATTTTTCTTAGCAAATTCATCCACTTTGACATTTGCACTTTCAATGATTTTGTTAGAGGATTTTTTAAGACATTTATAAGCCTTGCTCTTGGTAGAATAACCTAGAAATATTTCTTCATCACCTTTGGAGTCAAGCTTTCCATTTCTATCATCTTTCAAAATATAACATTAACTTTCAAAAATTATGAAGTAACTTACATTGGGTGTGTATCCATACCATAGCTCATAAGGTGTCTTTCTTCAATTTAATTTTGTTCAATGTGTAGACATCAGTACTAATAGCTTCCCTCTAGAATGTTTGAGTGATTCCTTTTTCAATCATCAGTGTTCTAGCACAATCAACAATTGATTTGTTCCTTCTTTTAGTAATCTCATTTTGTTGTGGTGTTCTTAGTGTAGAAACTTGTATTTGAATTCCATGCACATTACAAAAGTTAGTGAATTCATCATAAATAAATTCTCCTCCTTTATTTGACCTTAGACATTTTAGTTCCTTTCCAGTTTGTTTTTTCACCATAACTTTATACCATTTAAACATCTTGAGTGCTTCTGATTTTTATTTTAAGAACATAGCAGTCATCATTCTAGAATAATCATCTACAAAGAGAATGAAGTATCTATCACCATAGTAGCTCTTTGTTCTCATTGGTCTACATAGGTCAGTATGGACTAGCTCTAGAATAACATTAGATGTGTAGGTTTTTCTCTTGAAACTAGACTTTATTTTTGAAAATTCTTACACATGACATGGTCAGGCCTTGACATGCTCGGTAAGTCTCTTACTTTCCTTTTATTGCATATCCTAACCATGTTGTCAAAATTCACATGACATAACCTTTTATGCCACAACCATATGTCTTTGTTTCTATCCATTAAAAAGGTGGAGTTAATATCATAAAGATATAATAGGTTACCTTTTTTTTGTTCACCAGTTCTGATCAACCTTCCTAATTCGTTAAAGATCTTTGCCTTTTTTTTCTCAAATGCAACTCGGTGACCTGTTTTATTCAGCTATGAAAAACTCAATAGATTATAGTTAATTCCTTTCACCCAATATGCATTTTCACATCTGATCAGATTATTCAACATAATTGTTCCTTTACCTTCAACCGGACAAGGTGATTCATTACCTATTCTTACTAATCCACCATTATAATATTCAAAAGTTTCAAAATTTTCCTTATCTCTAGTCATGTGGTGAGTACAACCACTATCAATAATCCAGAGATATTTTTTACTAACCTTAGATATGAGTGCAGTCTCAACATACTTTTCCTCTTCATCTGAATCATCCTTCATAGCAACAAATACCACCTCAATATCTTCATCAGATTCAGTGTCAATATCTCTAGCTTTTTTCTCATCCAGGTAAAAATCCTTCTTTCCTTTTTCCTTGTAGTCTCAGTTGTCTCTTTTGTCACATTGTTAGCTACTTTGGTAATCTTTGTCATCACCTCTGTCAAACTTCTTTTCATATGATCTGTCATTGTTTTTGTCTTCTTTTCTTTTGTTAGGACATCTAGCAGAAAAGTGTCCAACCTCTTTACAATTAAAACATACCAATGGTAATTTACCTTTGCATCTACCTTTGCCTCTCTGTAATCTTCTAGCCATTAGTGCTTCAATCTCATCAAGTTCTTGGTCATCACTTTCACTTTCACTATCATTTCTCATAGTGTGTTTATGACTTGATTTATTTATTTTCAAAGAAGATTGGAATGCAGACTCAATAGTTGGTAAGACACTGTTGTCAAAGTTATTCATCTCAAATGAAATAAGTCTACCAATCAAACTATTTAGATTAAAATTGTTATTTTCTAATGCTCTCATTTCTTGTATAGAAGATACTATAATAGCATAACAAGCAGTAAGGTTATGATAATTTTATTTACAACTGTTTCTTCTTCAAGTATTCCTCCTACTCCTCGGATAGCATTAACAACCTCTTTGATTTTGCTACTCTATTGAGTGATGTTTTCTCCTTCTTTCATTCTTAGGTCATCAAATTTTCCTCTTAGGCTTTCTGCCTTATCTCTTAGCACATTTGCATCTCCTCCATGTACTAGCTTCAATTTGTCCTACATTTTCTTTGTAGTGGTGCATGATTTGACATCTTCAAATCCAACATCAGAGAGTGAGGAATCAAGTTCTATCAACATGGAATTTTGCTCATGCTTTTCTCTCCATTGATCAACTATTGGAGGTCTAGTAGGTAAAACAAATTCAGTATCTAAGTATTGAGTGACATCGTTTCCAATACCTTATAGGTGGAGTCTTATTTTACTTTTCCATGATGCAAAGTTGTATTTGTTCAAATTTGGCACATCCCTTTTTCTTATCTTGTGATCTTTAGCTTGAGTCTTAAAACTCCCTTCTAAGCACACAACTCTAATACCAATTGTTAGAATAACTGAGATGGGGGGGTGAATAAGTGGCCTCAAAAATTAATCCAATAAATCAACCCAAAAATTTATACCACAAATATAAAACCTCTAGTTATCTTCAGTCCTACAAGATGTATGACTTGTGTGAATCTAACATATATAAACTACTTGGTTTTTATACTATTTATCCTTTCCTTAAGCTTTACCGAATAGCAGTCTATCTTTTCTTATCCTTTACCGAATATTAGTAAATAAACTTAGTGTTTACCGATCAATCTGGTTTTAGTAATGTGTAAAGAAAAACATAAAAGAAATGAACCATATACACATTTGACACATGGATTTTAACATGGAAACCCTGTTAGGGGAAAAAACACTTGGGACCAGTAACCCAAAATTTTCACTCTTTTGAAGTGAGCTCGGTGAAGATCCAACCCTGTTAAAGGTTACAAAAACACTATTAAGTGTGACCTTGTTAGAGGATTTAAAACTAACATTTTATCACTTGACATTTGGCATTCACTATTATGTCTTCATGGGAAACCTTTTGATACTCCTCGGGATGTATCTCAATATATAAAGGATAGTTAAATCCTACTCTATTAAGAGATTTTATCAATCAATGGTTAAACTTAAACAATATATGATATGTTCATAAATACAACTTAATCTTGCAGATGTTTAGATCTATTGTAAGCTTATAATACCTCTCTGATCAATGTTCTCTTTAATTCCTTTGCTCCACTTCTTTATGCTTGGTGAATGTTGTTGCTCGGTGTCTGCAGAATTCTTAGCTCTATTCTTTAGCTTATATGAAGATTTCTTATCTTCACTAGAACTATCTTCAGCATTCCTCATTTGATAGTGAATTACTTGTCTCTTTATATAGACATGATTTCACCGTTTCTTGTCCTTGTTTTTTTTGTTGATCACTTCTTGATATGTAAAGCTCGTCATGCTTGATTTAAGTTTTAATTTGTAAAACTCTCCTTGTTTTTCTGGAATAGAACATGCTTTAAATATCCTTCTTATTTTTAGATTTTAACTGATCGGTGAAAACAAAGCAATCAAACAGTTAACTCTATATTTAGCTCCTGCCAGCTAAGTTGTTTTGTCGTATCATAACTTCAATTCTCGTCGGTCAACACTTCAGTTATGCTCGGTGACTATTGCAGATAGCTTGGGCATCAACTTCAATTTTGTTCGGTGACAAAAATAGTTAGCTCGATAATTCTTTCTCGGGTATCACTGTCCATTGGGTAACTTTGTGAAATTCTGTGCTTGGGGTTCATTGTCCGTTGGGGTTTACTGTCACTCGGTGTACATGATTACTGATGACAAAGAATTTGTCTTTTTAGATCTTTAAGTGTTGTGACAATATGTGTATGAGAAATAATACCACATCAATTTGAAATTAATGACAATACAATACATTAACTAATTTAATGTCTTGCATTTACCTTCTGCATCTCAGTGATCATCAACTTTGTCATCTTCAAACATTCAATTAGTTATAGTTCATCACACCCTTCTCTTCTTTTTCTTTTCTAGTTGACTCATCTGATTCATATCCAACTTTCACTTTTGTATTCTTTGAAATGTCTTCATCAACCTTCACATTTGTACTTTCAACTATCCTTCTCAATATCTTATTGTAACATTTGTAAGCTTTTATTTTAGTAGAGTATCCAAGGAATATAACTTCATCAACTCCTATGTCAAACATTCCGAAGTTTTCTTCATCTCTTTTGATATAACACTTAATTCCAAACACCGAAATATTTCACAGAACAATTCCTTCCATACCATATCTCATAAGATGTCTTTATAAATTTTCTTCTAATTTTTGCTTTGTGAAGTATATATATTGCATTATTATTGCCTCTCTCCAATATGTTTCTAGTAGATTTTCTTCCCTCATCATTTTTCTAGAATCTTCTATTCTTTCGCTGAACCACATCATTATGTTGTAGTGTTTTAGGAGAAAACAAGTGCCTCTTTATCCCATGATTCTCATAGAAAGTATAAAAATTCATCAAAATTAAATTCTCCTCCTTTTTCATACCTTAAGAATTTAATTATTGTATCTATCTCATTCTTAGCCATAGAATTGAATATCTCAAACTTTTGTAGAGATTTTCATTTTCATTTTGAGAAAGTAACCCATTTCATTCTAGAATAATCATAAATTAAAAGAATGAAATACAAATCACGTTGTTGACTTATTGTTCTTTTGGACCACAAAAATCAATGTGCACTAACTATAACAACCCGATAGAAGATTTTTCTTTAACTTTAAAAGTCCCTCTTTTTTGTTTTATAGCTTGACACTCTTTGCAGATAGTATTAGCAAGCTTTGAAAGCTTCAATAGATCTCTCACAGCTTGAATTGAACTAATCCTCACCAGATTATCAAAATTAGTGTGACACATCCTCTGGTTCCATTAACAAATTTCATTGATCTAAATCATCAAACAATATTCACTAGCAATCTTCAACTAATACACATTTCCATTTGTCCTCTTTCCGCCAGAAATCACAGTTTTGAATTTTTTTTTGATTTCACCACCATCATCCTGAAAAACAAGATTATATCCATTTACACACATTTGACCAACACTTAAGAGATTATGGTTATGAAAACATTTTTAGTATTATGCTTGCCATCAAAACTAATTAAACCTATTCTAATTATATTAGCAATTTGATCGTCTCCAAATCTAACAACTCCTCTATCATATTTCTCAAGCTTTACAATCTCACTATTGTCACCGGTCATATAATTTGAACATCAACTATCAATAATATAATCACCTCTATCTCTTCTAGCATAAAAAGTAGAAGGCATGGTATGTGCGGCTTTAGCATCAACTTCCACAGATTTTTCTTTCATAGTTTTACTAGGGTTAACAGAAAAAGGTTCTTCCTTTATAGCTAAGAAAAATCATTCATCTTCCTCATAATTAGATTCATCATTAGAAATAATAGTAGCATCTCTAACATAATGAACCTTCTTATTTATATTTATATTACTTTCTTTATTTTTACTATTCATGATTACATCAGAACATTTCGTAACATACTGACATATCTTTCCACAAATGAAACATTTAGAGGAAAACTTTTTTTTTTTTTTTTTGATCCTTCCTCCATTTTCCTCACAAAGTTCACCTCAATCTCATTAAAGTCTTCCTCACCTTTCACTGATTCAACAACTTTAAATACGGATTCTATACTTGTGCTTGTAGTACTAAATTCCCTCATGTCAAAATAAATTAAGGAGCTATACATCTATTCTTTGGTATACTTATTCAAACTTTGTGATTCTTCTATAGCAAAAAATTTAGAGGTATCAGCTTTAGTAAGAGTTCTAAGTACCATTTTCACAACTTCATCTTCTTTTAGTTCACTATCAAGACCTTTGATCTCATTTACAATAGCATCCACTTCCTGTAGATAGTTTGTTATATTGTCATCCTCTTTTGTCTGGAAGCATTCATACTTTTATTTAGCATTATGGAACTTAGATTGTTTGATCATATCATCTTCTTCATAAGTATTCTCTAACTTATTCCAAACACCATGATAATTTTCTATAGATAGAAATTTTGTTAACTCATATTTAGAAAAAGAACTAAAAATAGCATACCTTTCCTTGGCATTGTCCTTATAATACTTGATGTCATCGGGAGTATAAAACATGGTCGTTGGTTTAACATTTTCTTTCTCAACGACCTTCCAAACTTCATAACCAAGAGAGATAAAATACCCTTGCAACTTCATCTTCTAGAAAGGATAGTCAAATACATCAAAGATTGGAATAGTTAGTTTGTGTACCATCAAGACCTCCTCAATAGTTAAGCTCTTCTCCAAGGAACCAAATCTTTGATACTAATTGTTGCATGCATAGGAAAACTGAGAGGAGGAGTTGAATAAGTTGTCTATAAAATTTATAAATCTTTCCTTGAATCAGATCCACAAAATCTTATCTTAATCTTTAATTGTAGAATAATGTAAAATGTGAGATACAATACACCATACATAATGAATACCAGATTTATGTGGAAAACCTTGTTAAATAAAAACCACAGAGAAGATCATTTCCCAAATATGTGAACACCTATTAGGGTGACACTAGTTAAGGTAATTTTTACAAAGAATTATCACTAGAGAAATGCTCACTTCCCAAAAGAAGGCTCACTATTGGAGGGATCACTCCCCATATGAAGAATAATAAAAAAAAAAAGGTCCACCATTGATGTACTTCAACAACTAAAATATTTATAGATACCTTTTCTTGCTCCTTCCAATATCCAACACATGAAATTCCACACTACACAACACCACACTTCACATCAAATAGTAACCATACATACAGGGAGATAGATCCTTTTTCACACATCATCATCACATATGCACACACTTGCACAAGTTTACGCCCTTGCCACACTGTCTCTCAATAATTTCTCCTTTACTTATATCATCCTCACACCAACAAAATCTCCCAAGGTTGGCTAAGAATCTTAACCAAACATGATTCAAATTAGGATGAAACCTAAACATTCCTACATTGGAAAGGAATGAAAATAAGACCACAACACGCCTTAATTGGTACCAAAATAGACATCATGCACATTACTCTTCATCTAGCATTCACTGGGGCATTAAACTAAACTGTAAACATCTAAGGTTGGTCAAATCTAGAGTAAGAACACCATCTAACTTTGAAATCATGCCCCCAAAGTCCAAAATCTCTCCTTAACCAAACATAATGAAGCGAAGGACATTATAAGCCCAATTCCAAAACTTCAACACCAAAAATAAACACACAGAGAAATGTGGAGCATACATTTCATATAGGAAACTCTATCAACCACTGTTATGCTCAAACAAACACCAATTCTTCTGGATTTTAATCCAAAGTACAAAAAAATGAATCTAATATATCCAAACGTTACTAAATAGCATATCCAAACTGCACATATAGATTTGGAACATAGAAGAAATGTGATGCAATACTCTTAGCACCACTGCATAGGAAACTCAATAACATCTACAACAACTAGTCACTAATGAAAACATAAACATGTTGACATCACTAACTCAACCAACTACTTATTTTGTTCAAACCTTCAACAATTTTGATTATATATTTTTTTATCAATTTTTGTTTTGTTTTGGAGTTCCATTTTTTTAGTTCATACAAGAATATTATCATAGTAAAAATAAATTGTAGTTGAAAATTAAAATGTATGTACTCAAAATTGCTTAATTTTATTTTAAATGATGGACTAGAGGAGAGAACCTTACTTAAGATGGTATGCATTTTTTCAAATAGATATTCAAGACATAAAATGGATATGCCTGTAATTGTTATATTTTTGGTAACCCCTAATTTTGAATATTTATTTAAAAATTATAATTTCTTTAAAATTACAGTTTGTACTAAAGATTCAAGTTAAAAAAAATAAGGGAAAATGATGAAATTCGATATAAAAATTGGAGGCTCCTTGAGCTCATTTTATAAATTTTCATTTTATTTTATAAGTATATTAATCCAAATAATTAAAAGAATACGAGCATAAACTACACTAAAAAGTGCATTGCATTAGTTTACATCATTTTATAAATCAATGGATATCTTCCTTTTTTAGTACTTTGAGTTAAAAATATGAAATTGTGTTGTGTATTTTCTATATAAAAAGTGTGACACAATATTGAACTTTCACCTCTCTGATAAGCTCACTTGTCATCGTCTAAAGGAAATGCATGTAGACTAACAACCTAGAGGTTTCATGGATGCTTGTAGATTAGTATCATTGATTGCATACAAAAATATGAAATTAAATTATTGTTTGGATCCACAAACAATGAAAATCAACTAAAATTATAATTTTACATAGACATGCCAATATAACAGAACTCAAGCTAAGTTCATAAGTTGAGACCAACTCAATGGGATGAGTCAATGAGTTATGGTTGACCTTTGAGGTCAAGTCAATCAATAACAAATTAAGGGTTCCAAAAACCACTTGAATAACATCATCTTAAAAGGAATTATCTACATAGTTTTCAACAATGTGAAAATTATACAAACATAAAAAAAAAAAAGGGTTTCAAAGATGCTTACAAGGTCAACTCTCTCCTTGTGATTGATATGTGCTTGCATGTTATCACCCTAGGTGAATACACTCCATCATAGCACTACTGCTTTGAAATTTCAAGTACACTCTAGATACATTAATCACAAAAAGGCCTATTTGACTGTAATTGAAAGTATTTTTTTACTATTCACCTTCCTTCATATATATGGGCAAAAATTTGTAACTCACATACCCTACAATCTCCATTTTTATATTATTATGATCACATGGACAATATACATTATCCATAATGTCATTTGACTTATGTGCACTTGGGCTAACTTTTAACATACTAGATGACTAATAACCTTTTTCATGGGTCAAAGATATTGTTTTGCATATGAGACATATGAAAGATATTATATTGATATATGAAACCTCTTCATTGATCTTGTCAAATTTCTAGATTACACAATTTGATTGCTTTAACTTTATATTGTTTATCACATGGAACAAATGTATTTATTGGTATATTCTTCTATGGTCCTTAACAAATTGGTCATATAATTTTATAATTATACTTATTAATATTACATATACCCATGACACTTATTGACTCATTCAAGGCTATCTTGTTCTATTGTTACATATTGATAACGATCTTGCATTGATATATAATTTATCATAATTGGGGCTTCATGTTTTCCCCTTTCCTTTTGCTATCTTTATTACATGTTTACATATAGATGATATCATTGCTTTCCCCTTAGAACATTTGTGCCTTATCACATTATCTTGACCATATAGAAGCTAATTCTTTTATATGAACTTGTATGCCTCTATCTTACATTGGTGTTCTCACATGATTTATTCACATCCTAAGTAACTACTACTACATATTAGGGGGAATCAAGAGTTATGGTTTCCCAATCACATTGTATACATACATGACCTAACCATGTTCTAAGGATTACATTGTGACCTTCCCCATATTATTAGTTTCATGCCATAAATTTTCATTTTTCATCAAACCAAAGAAACTTATCATCTTATCTAAATTGATGCATGATTGTACTCTTGGATGCCACATTGGAGATATACCACTATTGTTTTTACGTACTCGCATGATTTTTTTTCGTTGTTGAGGAATGTATCATCAATCTTTACCCATGTTGAGCAGAAAATCACAATTTCCAGCTATCATTTAAATCTCTTGATCTTATCACATTTAAATAACTTTGGATATGAACATCTATATACTCCATACAAGATGTATTCCGTATAGTTTACTTTACATGATCACATTCTTAAATTGTGTTTATATCTCATATATTAATTTTCCTTTTCGTACAATCTCCTATAATTCCTTGTATTCTATAGATGTGAATAATTGTAGGGGAACATTATGTTGCTAAATTTTTTATGTCAAGTCCTAAATTATATGATTATAGGTGCTTATCGAGATTCAATTCTTTTCTTTTGGAGACTATAAAGTGCATGATGACACCTTGTAGCCCATCCATTAATTTTTATGGCCTCTTGGTGATATACCCTTTTAAGTTTGAATATTTACTTTTCATTCATATGGTTTTGAATGCTACATACTTTTTTATGCATGATCATTGAAGGATTTGTGCACACCTAAATGTGGGGGAAAAAATAGACATGTACATGTGTCATTTTCTATTTAATTTTGTGCTCATTTTGAGTAGTTTCTTGATACAAAACATATTAACAAATGATACAATTTTGTTTCTTTTTGCGTATATCATAAACCTATTCTTTACATGTACCCCTATGCATTTACCTCATATTTCATTCCCATGTTTCTCATACATTCCCCTTATCCATACCCTAGTTATAATTTTCTATGCACACATTCCTCACCTTGATCCACCTGTGACCTTTTGGTCTTGGGACAAGCTTACTGTTACAAATTTGAAACTACACATTTAAAACTAAAAAATAATAATAAAAATTTAGCTAACTTCAACAAAACCTTCTCCCTCCAAGGGCCAATTAAACATAAAATTGCATGATTTTTTTCTACGCTCTTGTATTTAAAGATATTAAATACATTAGTTTTGATGCAAGAGGATCTTGGGATCTTAGCAATCTTGCATCAACCAAAAATATTTGTTTTATGTTTTTCCAGTTTGATTAGTCTCTGAGTTTCTTTCTTCATTCACACTTGCGATCCTTACAACATGTTCATGGCATCATTTCAAACCTTTCCCTAGGATTGTGCTTCATTTGGTTACTTTGCACATGAGATCTTATAGATTCTTGGAAGGACTATTTTTTTCTTCATGTTTTCCTGTTAGTTTTTGTTTTTCTGATCTCGCAAAGGATTTTCCCGATCGGTGAAGCTAAACGTCTTATTTCTCAATATTGTTATGTTTGTGGCTGACCTACTTGAGGGATCACGATTCATATATCTTTCATTGGAAGTATATCCTGATGATATGGGTCCTTACCTATCATTTGTAGCATGTTTTATTTCTTATTAGGGAATGTCCTCTTTCTAGTCTGACCGGATGTTTATGAAGGCTTTATAAGCTTATGATTTTTTTACTAAAGGGGAAGCTCTCATAAGATTATTTGGATGTAGCTAAATGCTGATGATTTTGTAAAGAATTTTAATTGTAAGAAGGCATGTATGCCTGGCATTTATGAATGCATATTGCAGATCTATTATATATGATTATCTTATGTTAATAAAGAAGAATGATCTTTCATATATCTCTCTTTGTTGTTACTTGTTTTTTCCATTGCGTGACTCATGCTGCAAGGATTGGACAAACCTCTTTGAGTTCCCTCCATCCTTGTCTATGCCAAGTGGTATCAGAGAAAGTTTTTGATCCTACTGAGGTAGATCTTTGTTCCCAAGCTTGCGAAGTCCTAAATTAATTTTGTTGGGGGTGGTCGAGAGAGTATATGACCCGCAATTGTAGAGGATTCATGTCAGATGGATCATAGAGGAAATTCTAGAGGGGGAAGGAGAGATGCAGATCCAGTTGTGTTAGACAGGTTGAGACAAATTGTAGCTAGGTCAGAATTTGTGGAGATAACCTAGAGAAGAGGCCGACATATTGAGGATGTAAGTGATGAATAAGAAGAAAGAAATGAAGAAGCATCTAAAATGGGTGAAGAGAAACCAAAACCTAAACTTGAAGAAGGAGATTATAGGTTTAGAAAATACCTAACTAGAGTGAATGAAATACCACATTTTAATCCATCTGAATATGATGGTAATTTGGATTCAGACGAATTGCTAGATTGGATTACAGAGGTTGAAAAATAATTTGACTGTGAAGGTACAGATGACGATAAGAAAGTGAAGTATGCTTGCACAAAGTTGAGAGGAAATGCATCTTTATGATGGGAACATTTGCAGACAGATAGAAAAAGAAAAGGTAAGGATAAAATAAATCTTGGGATATAAAGGTGAACAAGTTGAAGGCTAAGTTTTTACCTATTGATTACCAAGTAAGTTTGTTTAGAAAGTTGCAAAACCTAAAGCAAAAGGATCTTAGTATGAAGGAGCATACTAAGTAATTTTATAGGTTATATATTAGATCTAGTAAATTTGATGATGATTTTCAAAGGTTTTCAAGATACATAAATGGTTTGAGGACATCAATTCAAGATGAGATTAGTTTGGTGAAAATGCAAAGTGGAGAGGAAGCTTATCAATATGCCCTAAAATCTGAAGAGAATTTGAACAAGAGGCATGAGTAGAGACAAAGAGGAAGAGGTGGAAGGTTTCAGAGAGGAAGAAAATCAAACAGTGGAAGATTGTATTCAGATCAGAACAAAGGAAAGGCATAATTCAAGGAGGAAAATGAATACCAAAGAAATGACAAAAACTTTTAGAGAGGAAGTGGCACATGTAGCTATAGAAGGGATGAAAAAGGAGTGTTTAGAGGAACATGTTTCAAGTGTGGTGGAGAAGGACATTGAGCCTTTGAATGTACTCGTGGTATTTTTGAGAAAAGGATAGAGAATAAGGGTAGATATGTCTATATAAAGAAGGAAACTACTAAATCTTTGAATCAACCAGAGGATGGCGAAGCCCTAATGGAAAGAAGAGTCATGTATCATGAAGAACCAGAACAAGAGCCATTGATGAGAAGAATATTTTGAGGAAAAAATTCTAATTAGAAAGGAAATATTGCAAAGTGATCATTGGGTGGATGCAAAAATTTGAGTCCCACTTTTGGGCAAAAAGTGCAAGTGTTTTCCCTATTTTTAAATTTCCTGTCAAATGATGTCAAAATATGAGGCACTTAGAGATTAAATCTCAAAAAACTTTAGTAATATAAAATGTAGTGTTTGGAGTCTAATTTTCAAATATGTAATTTATTACAATACCCACATGGTAGAAATTTCTTTTTTGTAGGTATGTTTCAAAATAACATTTTCAAAATATTTGTTTCAAGACCATACCACACCTATGTACGACAACCATATTTTGACCTAAATAAATGAATTTTTATGAATCCTTTTGGGGAAAGATACCTAAGACACCAACAATTGATGAGCATTTTTTTTATTGAATAGTTTTTTGTTTATTAATTTTTAATTGACTATAGAGTACATTTTTGAAACCTCTCATGTACGACCACCATTAATTGATGAAAATTTCACTTTTTCAAAATTCTTTTTTTAATCCTCAAGAGAATTGTATGTACATTGATGTCATATAATTTATTTTCCAAAAAACCTAACAAAAAAGAAGTTATTAAAGTTTTAGTGAACCTCACTATTTTACATTTAGGTACCACTTTTAATTAATAAATAATAATAAAATAGTAAAATAATCATATCACTATGAAATTTACATTTCTAAATTCAAGACAGTGAGAACTCTAAAGGGTTTTCGTTTAGTCAAAAAATACTATCAGGAAGGCCCTCAAAAAATTATGGCAAGGGAAAAATCTAGCATTCTAGTGCCTTAGCCAAATTTCTGGAGGTCAAGACATAGGCTTGGTCCTACCAAGTCTATCCTTAACCAAAATCCAAGATTGAGGTATGGTTCCATCTCATGTCTTAAGAAACAGGAGCTTGTTATTTAAAATTCAAAAAAAGGGCATCCATTTTTTTACAATCGAGCACCCGATTTAGAAACAAGCGCATGTTTCATTCACATAATAGGCACCCATTTCTAAAAGATATGTTCGGACAGAAAATAGGCCCTCGGGGATAGAGTTCAATTATTTAATGATTATTAAATTATTATTCGACTATCCCAATCTGTAGATGAAATGTTCTCATTAAAAAATCTCTTTTATTGTCTTGTTATAGATTTGACATGTTGAGATATATTTGAATTTAAAATATGGTGCAAACGTTGGATCAAAGCAACGAAGAAAGAGGCCAAGGAAGGTTCTAACAACTGAGGAGGTTGCAAAAAATAGGGAGAAGGAGGCAAAATGTCAATGAGAGAGATAAGAGTAAGAATTAGAGAATTGAATAATGTTGGAGCTTCAAGTTCAACAATCATTTCAAAAAGGAGAATATTGAGGACACCATAATGGATGCAGAGGTTGAAGAAGAAAACACAATACAAGAAAATTTAGGTGCATCTTCTAATCTAGTATTGGATATAGGTTTGCCTTTATAGCCCCACGTTTATTCTCATGATGAAGTTGGTGATTTGGTAGAAGCAGGTTACTCTTTAAATGATTTAGATTTCTTCATGAAAATAGAGTAAAAAATTTTGCACATCAAAGCCCAATTGAAATTCAAAGCCAAAATGAAATTAAAATACCAATTGAAACTAAAATTTGAACCCCAACTAAAATTGAAAATCAAACAACAATTGAAATCGACAATGTGGATATAGACATAGAAACACCAATTGAGAAAGAAACATGTTTGAATGATAATGAAATGCATGAACATTTTCAAATTAAGAGTGATGTGGTAGACAATCTTCGTGGCTTGGTTTCAGGGAGACATATTAGGACACATGCTAATAGAATGTTTAGAAAAAAAAATTATAATAATAAATTTGGGTTTCAATGTCAATTAATGTTACAACTAATTTAAATGAACAAAATGTGAAAAGTGATGAAGAGGTTAGGAATTTATGTCAAACCTAAGAAGAAGGATGAGTCTTTAAAACAATTTGTATCCACTATTGCTAGTGCCTTTGATACAATTGGAAAGAAAATTCATTCTAAAGATAGGAATGCAACACGACGAGCAATAACAACAACTTTAGTAAACAAAACAACTTTTGATAAAAGAATGATGAGTAACATAAGTGGATATCTTAATATTTAGCGTAAAACTTTGGCAAGAGTTGTAAAGAGAAGAGTTAACTTTGAAAATTACCAACAAACAATTTGTCTACTTATAGTGGAAGACTCCCGAGTTCTAATATGAAGCTTACTAGTGAAGTCAAAACTTTGACTGAAATATTTTGGCATGATAATACAAGAGTATCACCTAATGCTAGAGATATTCTTACATTAAGAGTTGGCTCAAAAATTCGTGATCCATATCCAAAACACCTTTTAAACATGACTCAAATTGAATTGTAATTTTTTTTTGGATGATAAGGTGTTAACTATTAGAATTAGTCAAAGATCTTTCAAAAAGTGTAAACCTTGGTATGTAATGGTTAACAAGGAAAGAGTCACATGTTGTTGCAAAACTCATGTTCAATTTTGTTACCATTATGATCTATTTTGATGTATATGTGCTACCATGCATACTAATGAAATGTTTCAGGAATGTGGTATAAATATACCAGCTCAAATTATAAAGGAGTTCATATTAGGTTTTTTTTATAACCCACCTAATCAAAAATATTTTCTTTCCGATGCATGTGTTTTTGGTGTATGTGATATATGTGGCAATCTTGTATTGTTAGATGAATGTTTGCATGAAAATACTTTAATTGGTTTTGGACAACAAGTAATTGATGTAAAAATATTTAAAATTGTTGAATATCTATTGAAGGATGGAAAGGTTGGAAGATGGTGCGATCTAATTACTGAAAAAGTTAGTGTTCATGCATTTATGAATGAATTTAAGAGTACAATTATACCTAAATATGTGAAACACTCTCAAAACGCTAGATGGATTGATGGAGAGTTTCACATATGAAAGAATACATTTCAAGTTGGTAGTATACTTTTAATCGTTGACTTTGCAGAGAACTACACACTTGCACCACAAGATGAGGTCCACGCAATATTATAATTCAGTGCAAGTAGCAATTTTTGTTCATATTGTCTATAGGCATGCACATGATAGTACAAAACAAGATTGAATTTTTTGAGAGAGTACCATTTCTATATGATTGATAATAAACTACATTGATTAGAGTTTGTCCACTATTGCTTCAAGACCTTTTATGAGAATTTAAGGGAGAGAGAAATTTAGACGACACGACATCTAATATGGTTAGATAATTGCATAGGGAAATTCAAGAATGCTAGAATATTTTATTCGTTGAGTAGGACACATAAGAAAAATAATATCCAATAAATGTGGATTTTTTTAGGCTGGACACGGGAAAGGAGAACATGATGGTGTCAATACATGTGTTAAGAGAGACCTTTGCAGAGAGAAACTCAAATTTGAGGAAAAAGAAAATTTAAAAATGCACGTGCAATTGTGGAATGGTGTAGTACAACTTTATCTATAGGATCAAGTCAAAACTCTACAATCAGACATTTCTTCTAGCTAGTTGAAGAGAATAATAGTCTTTCAAGATGTGATTGTGATACAATTAGAGGGTCAACTAAATGGCATTCATTTAAGAGTTCTGATTCTAACACTTGGACTATATAGACTAGGGAGCTTGCATGTTTTTGTCATTTTTGTTTTGCATGTGAATGGGAAGAATGCAAGAATACCGAATGGGTTGAAGAATGGAAACATAAATCCTTAACACCTAGTGAGACACAAATTCAAGATGATAGAAGAAGTGAAGACAAAGATAAAGCATTTGCATCAGAAGATTATGATCGTGTTTCATACCTCATACAACCTACTATTTTTTAATTCATTTTTTTGTAAAACTGTAAATCATATTACTAATGTATTTCATATAATTTATGATTGTATTTGAATTAAATTTTTTTACCAATTTATATTTGTACATGTACTTAATATTATTTTGCAGGACATGTGTATGTTGTTGTTGCACCTAAGGATAATGATGAGAAGACTCAGTATTGCATAGCTAGATGTGTGGAACCTAAGAAAAGTTGATATGTCATCAAGTAGATGATGATGGTTTTCAGTATCCAATTGGGTCTGTTGTGGTAGTTGGTACATGGCTGTGAAAATACCTTACAAGAAGGAATGGTTTACCAGCTTTTGAAGACTACCAATCAAAAAGGAAGATTATATACTATTCTCATTTAATGGTGGAAAAAAATATCAAATCAGAAAGATACAAAGGGAAACCTGCCAATAAAATATTATGAACACCTTCAATGGAAGAGCATGAGGCAATAATAGATGCATTATAGAAGAGAGAGGATGCAAATGGTACACTAGGTTGAATCAAATTTATACACATATAAGTTTTTGTTAATTGTGTTCTTTGTATATGTAGTTCTATATGTATAGATATGTCTTCTTTCTTCTTAAATATGTAGCTAATTAATTTGGTGTTCAGGTGTCAAGTACAACTTGACAACATGGATGACACTCAACTTTTGGCTAATCAAAGTTGTAATCTACTAGGTGAGTGCGATTCTTTTATTTAAGTTTTTTTTCCTAGAATTTGATTTGATTTTGATAAATTTTAGTCTTAGTCTCTTTAACATATATATTGTTTTTATACACATAGGTAAAATTCAATTTTGGTAAATTTTTCTTGATGACATGGATGACATCTACAACTTGTACATTTTGCAACTTTTCACGCATCAAAGTTGCAATACTAGGTGAGTGCAGATTCTTTAATTTAATTTTTTGGTCAAAGTTGTAATTTATTTTTCTATTTTTACTAACATTTGAACATTCATTTTTATGATGCAGGACCCCTAGAAGAACATACACACATGCACTATTTATGCAACAATGCACAAGTGTATTCATCCAATTTTGATTTCACAAACAATGTGAGTTCACTTTTATTCATCCAATTTTGTTTTAAATATAAGTTCAATGCATAGTTGTATTCATTTTTTTTTTTAAAAATAAACTATGTACATTGTTCTTATGTTCATAAATTGGTGATCTGATAGTTATTGATGTTCTATGTTATTGTTCCTATGTTCATTAAATATATTTTTTCATATATAATTGATGTCCTAGTCTAATATAGTTCACATAAACTCATATATAGATTCAAATCACTATTTTAAAAAACCATGAAACAGGATAAAAGGTTCATTAATAACATAAATAACATAACAAGTCCTAGAATAATGCATCATAAATGTATGATAACAAGTCCATGCTATAAGTCCATCATATCAACTCATGATATATAATCACATAACAAGTCCTAGTCTAATAACACAAGTCCAAATAACATGATAACAAGCCCTGAAAATATAACAAGTGTCATCATACAAAGTCCATCATATAATAACATAACAAGTTATAACATTTGTATGTGAGTATATAAACATGTGACAAAAACTCATGATATAACATATGATATAAATAATCTAAGAGCTCTCATGCAGTTTCTTTGCAGTCCTCTTCACTCCACGCGAAGATGAGTGAGATGCATCATCTTGTTGGGTCTGCTCTTTAGATGTGTCATCCTGTGTGTCTGCAATAGCAATGCCTCTTCCCTCCTACATACATTATTAAAAGATAACATGAGAAGACTATGTGTGTTTAATTAAATTGACTTGAATAATTCACTTAAAAATTAATTAAATAATGAACATTTAAAATTTTATCATGAGACCGTGCTCAATAATGCGCTAAGTGGGAGGAGGAGGTGTACTCTCATGAACAACAAAAGTGGTTGTAGTCAAGTCTTGTACAAACAAAAATTACAAAATTTTGATAATCCCTATAAAAGATAGGTACACAATAGACATTGAAAAATTAATTTTTTACTCATAACCTCAAAGGATGATGTTGATGGTTGTATTTGGCTCAATCTTGTAGCCATACCAAGACTCATGGCGGTGTCAACCTGAACAACATATATAAGGAAAGAAAAAACTTGTATATACATAAATTATAAAGTATATAAAGACTAAAAATTTATGGAAGAAAAGCATACATATGGTGGATGATGTGTAGCTAAAGTCACTGATGGGTCAAGACATAGACATGGTGCATCATCAGACAATCCAAAATCCTACAATTGCAAAAAAATAGGCATGAATCAGAGTTATACTTAAATTAGTAAGCATATAAACACTTAAAATTAATATAAAAACATACTAGGGGTATATGAGGTCGAGCCTCAGTGACCGAAGGGACAAGGCACAAAGAAATGCCAACCTCAGTATTACATGAAACACCCTACAAAATTGTAAAAAATATGTCAAACACATTATCAAATTCAAGTTTTAATAGTAAATATTTTAAATATACTTCAATGTATCTAAATCAAAGTGCATATCGTGAAAGGGGCACCAACATCTCGAGGTGTCGAGGTAAGATGAGGATGGTCACTATAAGGAATAGTGACATCCCTCCTTTGTTCAAAAACAAATCTACATGTTATGGTTCATATGTATATATATGTGAAATTTAATATTGCATTGTAAATTATAAATAAATTCACCTCAGCATGATGATCATTGTCTGCGCAGAGAAGACCAACATATGATGAGATGTCATCAGCATTTCCACCATTGTCATCATCATCATATCCACCATGGGAAACATCAGTACCAGAAGGATCACTCTAGGGACCCCTACAAATATCCATGCAACTCGTGCAAACATGTGTCATGCTAGGAATAACCCTCACCTAGGTAAACTTCTCTAGCAAATTGCCCGAAAGGGAACTCAATGAAACAAAAGAAAAGTTCACTTCTCGATGATGGAAAGGTGTAGGAACAATTGGAGAAGAAAGAGGAACAAGAGAATCATTACACTAACCATTTCTAAATCTATCACTCAATTTGGTCCCTGGCCTGTCATGTGGCATACCTCTATCGACCCCCTGGAATGCTCTCATGTCAAAGTAATTGGGTTTTTTTACCCAACTCAAATTCAGCCCATAATTTTTTTAGGAAGTACATGGGCACCTCATGATTAGCGTGTGGTAGATGGTCAAATACCATCCACCACCGCTCCCAAAAATTCTCAGATATCTATGGGTGCTGACACCATCTAATAGATATGTGTGGTTTCTTCTCATTCATTGTCTCGCCCATTTTAGGGTTCATAAAATATCGTTTCAAATCATTTTTGTAATTTTTAAGTCATGGACCTCTTTATAAGAGAAGATGATAGTATAATATGCACGCATGGAATCCCTCTATGTTCAAAAATTATCCAAATCGATGTCTAATGTCTGTATAGAATCTACAATGCCTTGCACAGTATTTGCAAGACGTAGTAGTTGGGGAGGGTGATGAGGATCATGTCTAATGGTACCAATGTCTCGTATAATGACAACAACATTTATCCTCATATTTTCTCTCAACTCCTCCGGAGTAGGTGGAGGTGGAGGTGTAGGTGGTCGTGGCCCTGGGGGTGGAGATGAAGGGGGTGGGGTTGGAGGTGCCTGTTGACCTAAGAGCTCATCTATGCTAAAATCATCCATGAATATAATCTGCATATATATACAAATATGAAAATTTACAATTACTACATAAATCACATTTTACCTTACAAAGAAAAACTTATAATTAAATTTGTATAACATTTAGAAATATAAATTTAAACAACATTTAGAGAGAGATAGAGGGTTTACATTTTTGTTTTCTACCTAGGGTTTATATTTTTGTTTTTTTTCTACCTAGGGTTTGCATATTTGTTTTCTACCCAGGGGTTACATTTTTTATTTTTGTTTTCTACCTACGGTTTATGGTTTACGTTTTTAGTTTTTGTTTTCTACCTAGGGTTTATGTTTTTATTTTCTACCTAGGGTTTTAAGTTTTAACTATTTTTATTTTTAATATTTTCTATAATATTTTACGAAGTAAATTAAAACTAAAAAAAAATTATTTTAAACATAAAATTTAAAAAAATCACCATAAAAAAGCATATTTGGAACAACAATTACTGTTTAACATTTTAAAAATAACAATAAACTATTTTTTTGAAAAAATAAATAAAAAATGAAAGCAAATATTTTAAAAAAAAGGTACGTACTTGGAATGATGAAAAAAATGGCGAAGGGGGTTGACAGTGAAGCTGAAATTGGGCAACTGTCTCTCCAGAAGTATCTAGCCCATTTTCTAACCAGTGAAAATGACATGGAAATAGGGTTAAAAAATAAATACTTTACATAACGGGCACCCATTTTTCTTCAGTTGCTCGATGCTAAATGGGTGCCCATTTTTTTACGAGTCGGTCGCCCGAAGCTAAACGACTGCCAATTTTTTAAGAAACGGGTGCCCATTTCTAGCAACAATTTTTTTTGCCCTGCGAACTTCTGCAGAATTGGCACCAACCTTTCTGTACTTACCCCATTGATAGTGGTAGTTTAGATAATCTAGCCTCTGAAGATTTGGTTGACAAGTTGAAGTTGCAGAGATTGAAGCATTTGAAGCCTTATTAGATAGAATGGATAAAGGATGATCATAAGGTACTGGTAAGTGAATAATGACTAGTTAAATTGAAGATGGGATCTTATCATGATGAAGTTCTTTGTGATATTATGCTTATGGATGTGTGTCATATTTTTTTGGGTAGGCCATGGCAGTATGATATAGAAGCTTTGCATGATGGAAGAAAGAACAGGTATACTATTGTTGCCAATGGGATGAAACAAGTATTGTTGCCTCTAATTGAGACTCCTAAGAATGAGAATTGTACTAGTATTAGAGTTTGTTTGGTTGAAGGAAGGAAATTCTTGGATGGCTTGGAGAGTCAAAATATGTGTTATGCATTGATCCTTAAGAAGACTAATTTGGGAACAAAAGAAGAAACATCTAACAAGATAAATGATTTTTTATTGAGTATGAGAACATAATTTCAAATAATGTACCTGATGGTTTGCCACCTGTGAAAAGTATTAGTCATTGGATGGATCTGATTCCTGGAGAAATTTTTCCTAATAAATAAGCACATCAGATGAAACCTGTAGAAAATGAGGAGTTGAATAGACAAGTGTAAGAATTGTTGAAGAAAAGATTGATCAGAGAGAGCTTGAGTCCTTGTGCAGTACCTACAGTGTTAGCACCGAAGAAGAATGGAGAATAGAGAATCTGCACTGACTCTAGAGCTATTAATAGGATCACTATGAAATACCAATTCCATTTTCCTATGATGGATAATATAATGAGTTGTTTGAGTGGAGCCAAATATTTTACCAAGATATATTTGAATAGTGGATATCATCGTATCAGAATCAGAGAAGGAGATGAATGGAAGATTTCATTTAAGACAAATGAAGGACTGTATGAGTGGTTGGTGATTCCTTTTGGATTGACTAATGTACCAAGTACTTTCATGAGGGGTGAGCCCACAATAGTGGGTAACAATTTTTTGGAGGAAGCAATTCCTCCTGAAATTTGTGAACAGGGGATTTAGTCAGGTACTTTCGATCGAAAGTAATTAGTTTCTATCAAAAAAAATCATTGAGTAAGGACAATTTCATGAGTTAAAAAAACTAATTACTTTTGATAGAAATTACTTTCTATCAAAACTAACTAGTTTTGATCAAAAGTAATTTCCATTGGAAGTACTTTCTATCGAAAGTCCCTGAGTAAGGGCAATTTGCAAACGTTTACAAAATTCTACTGATTGCATGGCTTCAGGTCTCAAAAAAGGCTCAAATAGAAAAATAAGGAGACATCCTTTTTCATAGCACAAGTAATCTGAATGATCTTTCTAACGAATATAGATTTGACAATTTTTGAGTTTATTAGGCCTATGTTTTTTTACGTGCATCGAATGTAGGTTTTTTATCAAATATAAACCTCTGAATTTGACGTTCAATGAAAAATAGTAGAATAGAGAAAAAAATTGAAAAATAAAAGTGCCCTCATTTGATTCTACTTTCTACCAAAAAAAAAAAAATTAAAATTCGATAAATACACAAGTTATAAGCTATGTAGTCAAGGTATGTCAAAATCATGGTTTACTCAACTTCAAATGTTCAAAAATATGAAATATTCATGATAATGTCATTAAACCAATTGCATGACCTCTATATGGATGTTACAAAACTAAATTTGAAAGAAGCACAATGATATCTCTTTTAGAAAAAAAATTATGCTCTATGAAAACACTGTAACTCTTTGAAAATGATGATTTCAGCAACATACCGGTTTTCGTGGGAGAAAGAAAAAAGTATTCAAATCAATTCAAAAAAAAAATTAAAAATATATTTAGAATCTAGACAGAAAATCCTAAAAGACTCTAGTTTACTTCATCTTCTGATTTCAAACGGTTTAACAACAATATGCATCCGAATCTGAAAGTTGTTTTCAAAATGTAGACTTCAATGTCCATTCAGGCAAAAAGGTGTAACCCACTATTGTGGGTTCACCCTGAGGTTGATAAATGAGGCATTGAAGAGATTCTTGGGTAAGTTTTTGATTGTTTATCTTGATGACATTATGATTTTTAGTAAGTGTAAGGAAGATCATTTGTTGCATCTGAGACAAGTATTGCAGAGATTGAGGGAAGAGAAGTTGATGATAAACATCAAGAAGTGTTCTTTCATGAAGAAGGAGATAGTATATCTGGGTTTTGTGATATCTACCGAAGGTTTGAAGATGCATCCTAAGAAAGTGAAAGAATTTGTTGAATGGCCTAAACCTGAGAGTGTTGGAGAAGTCAGACCATTTCATGGATTGGCCAGTTTCTACCGAAAGTTCATAAGAAATTTCAGTTCAATTTGTAATCCTATGCCTAAGACAATGAGAGGAGATAGAAAGTAATTCAAGTGGATACATGGAGTAGATAAGATTTTTGATTTGTTAAAACAAAAGGTAACTAAACAACCTAAGTTAGGTTTACCAGATTTCAATAAAGTATTTCAAGTGGACTGTGATGCAAGTGGAAATGCAATTGGAGGAGTGTTAAGTCAAGAAGGAAGACCTATTTCTTATTTTAGTGAAAAGTTGAATGATGCTAATAGAAGATATTCAATTTATGATCAGGAATTCTATGCCATAGTTCAAGTTTTGAAGAAATAGAGACATTTTTTGTTGCTTAAGGATTTTGTGTTGTATATTGATCATCAAGCATTGCAGTATTTGAGTAGTCAAGGTAAGTTGAACTAGAGGCATATGAGATGGGTTGAATTATTGCAGAGTTATACATTTGTGTTGAAACATAGGAGTTGTAAATTAAATAAATTTTTTGATGCTTTGAGTAGAAGAAGGAATTTGTTTACTGAGATGAGATTTGAAGTATTGGGATTTGATGAGTTGAAGAATTTGTATGAGGATGACCCTAATTTTGCAGAACCTTGGAAAGCTTGCAAAGAATATGTTGTAGCAGACCGAAGCAAATGGTTGGATAATTTCATTCAGGATGGTATATTATTTAGAGGAGATAAATTTTTTATCCCTAGAAGTTCTACGAGAGATAATCTTATTTAGGAAAAGCATTGTGGAGGATTAGCTGGACATTTTGGTATTGACAAGGTTGTGGCTTTGGTGATTGAAAATTACGTTTGGCCTCAGACTCCTAAGGATGTTAGGAAATTTGTTCAAGGATGCAAAATTTGTCAAGTTGCAAAAGGAACTAGTTAGAATACTGGATTGTATACACCTTTGACAATGCCAACTAGACCTTGGGAGGATATTAGTATGTATTTTGTACTTGGGTTACCAAAGACACAAAGAGTTAATGATTCTATATTTTTGGTGGTAGATAGACTTTCTAAGATGTCACATTTCATTCCTTGTAAGAATACAACATATGTAGTACATGTAGATGACTTATTTTTCAAGGAGATTGTGAGATTGAATGGATTGCCTAAGAGTATAGTTTCAGACAGAGATAGAAAATTTGTTGGTTATTTTTGGAGGACCCTTTGGAAGAAGATGCAGATTAACTTGAAGATAAGTTCTACATTTCATCCAGAGATTGATGGACAAATAGAGGTAGTGAACATAAGTTTAGGAAACCTACTAAGATGTATGGTTGGAGAAAATCTTGGAAAATGGGATTTAATCTTAGCACAAGCAGAGTTTGCCTATAAAAATTCAGTGAATAGGAGTATGGGAAAGACACCATTGAGATAGTTACTGGATTTAATCCTAGAGGAGTATCATAATTGAGGGATATTAGGCATAAAACAAGAGGAGTGCGGAAGAATAATAATTTGAAGAATAGATGAATGGGTTACATATTCAGATCAAACAACATCTGGAGAAGATGGATCTGACATATAAGGAGAGAAGGGATATGAGAAGGAAACATAAGGAATTTGAATTTGAGGATGAAGTAATGATATATTTGAAGAAGGGTATATTTCTTGTTTGTACATATAATAAGTTGAAGATGAGGAAGTTTGGACTGTGTAAGATCTTGAGGAAATTTGATTCAGGGAATTCTTATGAAGTGGAGTTACTGGAGGATATGGACATTTTATCTATATTTAATGTTGCAGACTTGTATGAGTATCATGAGTCATCTTTTTATGAAGATAATGGATCGAAAGTTGAACAACAGTATCTTAAGAAGTAAATGGAAGAGATAGAAGAGATTTTGGATAGCAGAATTGGCCAAATCATGAGAGGTAAGTAGTATAAGGAATATCTTATCAAATGGAAGGACAAACCAAAGGAAGATTCTTCATGAATTTCTCAGGATGAGGTGGACCATCTTGGCTTTCTTTTAGCCCCAGCAAAGTGAGAGCCTTACTTTTCAAATAACCTCGGGTGTCTGATGCAGGGGCATCATGGGACCTTAGAAATGTTGCACATCAACCAAAGATATTTATTTTTTATTTTTCCTGTTTAATCAGTCTCTGAGTTTCTTTCTTTGTTCGCACTTGTGATCCTTACAATGTGTTCCTAGCATCATGTTGAACCTTTCCCTAGGATCATGCTTCATTTGGTTACTTTGTGCATGAGATCTTACAGATTCTTGGCAGGACTGTTTTGTTCTTCATGTTTTCCGGTCAGTTTGTATTTTTTCGATCTCGCGAAGGATTTTCCGGATCGACGAAGCTAAACGGTTCATTTATAGATGATGTTAAGTTTTTGGCCAACCTACTTGAGGGATCATGATTCATATGTCTTTCATTGGAAGTAGATCCTAATGATTTGGGTCCTGACCTATCATTTATAACATGTTTTCTTTCTTATTGGGAAATGTACTCTTTCTAGGTTGACCTGATGTTTACGAAGGTTTTATAAGCTTATGAATTTATTCCTAAAGGGGCAACTCTCATAAGATTATCTGGTTGTAGCTGAATGCTAAGGATTTTGTAAAGAATTCTAATTTTAAGCAGGCTTGTATGCCTGGCATGTATGACTGCATGTTGCAGCCCGAACAAAGTGAGAGGTTTAATTTTCAAATAACCTCGGGTGTCTGAAGCAAGAGCATCATGGGATCTTAGAAATGTTGCATCAACCAAAAATTTTTATTTTTTTATTTTTCCTGTTTAATTAGTCTCTGTGTTTCTTTCTTCGTTTGCACTTGTGATCCTTACAATGTGTTCCTAGCATCTTGTTGAACCTTTCCCTAGGATCATGCTTCATTTGGTTACTTCGTGCACGAGATCTTACAGATTCTTGGCAGGACTGTTTTGTTCTTCATGTTTTCTGATCAGTTTTTATTTTTTCGATCTCGCGAAGGATTTTCTGGATCGGCGAAGCTAAACGGCTCATTTATAGATGATGTTAAGTTTGTGGCCGACCTACTTGAGGGATCATGATTCATATGTCTTTCATTGGAAGTAGATCCTGATGATTTGGGTCCTGACCTATCGTTTATAACATGTTTTCTTTCTTATTAGGAAATGTGAGCCTTTCTAGGCCGACGTGATGTTTACGAAGGATTTATAAACTTATGAATTTATTCCTAAAGGGGCAAATCTCATAAGATTATCTAGTTGTAGCTGAATGCTAAGGATTTTGTAAAGAGTTCTAATTTTAAGAAGGCTTGTATGCCTGGCATATATGACTGCATGTTGCAGATCCATTGTTAATAAAGAAGATTGATCTTGCATATCTCTCTCTATTGTTACTTGTTGTTTCCATTGTGTGACTCATGTTGCAAGGATTGGACAGATCTCTTTGAGTTCCCTCTGTCCTTGTCTGTGCCAAATTTAATCATTCAATATTTTATCTATTTAGAAACATACATTTGCATATTCACACTTCAATTGGAGTAATAAAATATGTCTACTTTTGTACGATCATATTTAGGAGCCTACGTGTTTCTAGAGTATTGTTTTCAATCGGATGTATATATTACTATAAGTTGACCTAGTATAGCATGCTCTCTTGTGACATAATGACAGCCCGATCATTGTATTTTTAAATGCTACTAACCCTAAAATATTAAGAAATGAAGAATAATTCAATGCAAACTAAGCAAAGTAAAAAGAAAGGTTTTACTAACCACTAGATTGAGTCCACTAATGAATGACTAGTCTACACTTATAGATTTGACCCTGATCCTTAGACTCAACCTTACACAGAACAAAAATAATATCTAGATTCCCAAATGAATATCAAATTAAAAATATCTATTTCAAAATCTAAAATATACCAAATTTAAATCTAATTAAAATTTTAAACATTATTCAATTTGAAAACTAAATATTTTTTATCTTTTTAAATGCTTTTCTAAAATAATTGTTAGAATTAACAATTTATTAGTCCTACTTATAGATATGGCCTACCCTAAACTTAGGAAAGTGCAATTTCCTTTACACTATATAATGCTATATCACTCCCCACGAGGACAGGTGTTACAAGATCTTGTGTAAAACATACCCAAGCGTGTGATCCCATTAATTTATAATTATAAGTTTCTAAGTTTGAGGACACTTGTCTCCATGAAGTTTATTTTACATCCTTGCTTTGCAAAGTGTAAAAAATACTTTACTTAAAAGCAACCCCTGTAAAGTAAAGGAGAGATTAGAACATGTGGATAATGGTTAAAAGTTTATAACTTTCATAATCATATGGATTACTTGTTAAAAAGTCTATGCCCATTTTTTAAAATAATAATAAGAATTTGCAGATCCATGTGTGCTAAAGTTTTTGCCACACTAAAAACCCATAAAATTGTTATAAATATGTTGACTAAATTTCAAGAAATACTTACAATATGTAGACTTCACAGTTGGGCAACTACCCATGATATTATTTCAATAATAATAATGCTATGTACCTTCTTTTATGGCTTTTTCCATGGCTTGGAGTAAATAAAGTCCCTTAAAAACATTCTTGAAGAAGATTTTATAGCATCAATGTGAATTTTTATTATTTTTGCCAGTACAGTTTAGACCTAATTCTTATCATAACATACACCCACGATCAAGGCATTACAACTGTTATTGCTCACCCACTACATCTTATCATTGCTTCATATAATTCACCATGAAATTCTTTGATATCAGAGATTTTTGTACATATATACAGTGATCTATCAGAAAACAATCCATCCATTATAATTTTTTCAATAGAGCTTAAATTGATGTTCATAACAATAGAACATGATGAATTCTAGTGAACTGAGTTCTCTTTCCAATCTATTTGTACTAGTGTTTTGTGGGTTGTTTACATTTTCTAGTTCTGATTTGGGTTCTCAGAATTTTTCATGCCTGTTTGATCAGAATTACAATGTGACATGGGGGGAATATCATGTGAAGTATTTTGACAAAAGAAGCATTGTTCAGCTTGTCTTAGACCAGTCTTCTGGTATGCATTGATTTTACTGTTGAAAAGTAATGCTTTTTTATTTGTAAGGAACTTGTGTTTTTTTTGTGACTATCATTTGGAAAATGCAGTTTTTTTTATTTTTAGGGTCTTGCATGTGATGTGATGGTGTTGCAGGATCAGGATTTGTTTCCAAGGACAGGTATCTGTTTGGAAATTTCACCATAAAAATGAAGCTCGTTCATGGAGATTCTTCAGGCACAGTGACAGCATATTATGTGAGTTATCCTGATTGAATTTCATACGTCTCTGTAAGTTTGATAACTTGTGGTATGAGGAGATGACCTTTTGCCCAATTTATCAGAGTAGCAAATAGTTGAGTAATTTACTTTAAGAAAAATCTAGATACTCAAATTTAGTATTTAAATAAAGAATTTTAAATTAAGTTACATTCCAGAAATAACAAATTATATGATCCCTAATCGCTGACTATTTTTTCTTTCTATCTTTTTAATGAGTAAGGGTACATTTTATATCTTCAATGAGTTTAGTTTATTTGTTTGGAGAATTGAGTTTTCATTGTGAAGACCTAAGTTCAAATTCTAAAAGAGACATCTAATATGAAATTCTAAGCTTTAGCTCTTGATCTTTTTAGTTGGATTCTAGTGTGTAGATGGTTCCTAAAAATGTATGGAGTTCGAAGTTGTGACTTACGGTCGTTTCTAGTTTGATTTTTTGAAAGGAGCTAGTTGTGCTGGTGACAGCTTGTATTGAACATCTGATTTGTAGTTTGATTGTTCGAAAGAAACTTAACTTGTACTTGTGAGAGCTCATGTTGGTGAGGAGATTTTCTAGATTGATTGTTCAAAAGAAACTTCTTGTACTGGTGAGAACTTGCAATGGTCTCATATTGATATTCATATAAACACAATATTATTATTTATGAAATAAATTTACACATTCATTAGAAAAAATGGATAGAAAGAATCATACTCTAAAAGCTCAAATGGGCTGAACTAAGAAGAATTGAAACATCGCCATAAGAAAAGAGAAAGAGCACTCGGAGAAAGTTGACCTCCAAATTATTATTTATGTTCAAATCTTAATTCAAAGATATCTTAATCTAAAGGTTTTTTCAAGTACCATGTGAACTGTTTTGTTTGACTTCTTCCTGATACTATACTGTGGAATAGTTTCATTTTGACATTATTCTTATAAATATCAGATCCTCGATTGCTTTTTAAAAAAAATTTAAGCTGTTTTTAGAACATGTCAATAATCAATAATGTTTATTAGATGTTTGATCATTTAGGTTATCCATCTAAACTCTTTTTAACACATAAAATCAACCATATCAAACTTTTTGTATTTTATTGGAAGAAAATCATTATTGTATTATGACTATCATTACTGTTTCTTTACCTGTCCAGCTAACAACTGGAGATAACTCTGGTCATGATGAAGTAGACTTTGAGTTTCTTGGGGATAAGAGTGGAAAATTCTATAGACTGCAAACAAATGTGTTTGTAAATGGGGAAGGTGAGAGAGAGGAAAGAATGAGGCTTTGGTTTGATCCCTCTGCAGATTTTCATCAGTATTCAATTCTCTGGGATTCCAACCAGATACTGTAAGCTGCCTACTTCTGTATTTTTTAATAAATTTGTTAGTTTATCAGAATTGATTGTTAACTTTAGATAACAATGTAAAATTCAACCAATTTTCTTATGAGCTGTCTTTAACAAGCTTTTATTAAATTAATTAAGTTCAATGATGAGAAGGAATGATATTAGATAAGAAGTGTATTAAATATTAGTTATAATTAAGTAATATTAGTAGAAATGTTATTTTATTCAATTTTATTTTATGATAGATTATAGAATATGATTCGAAATATAGAATATAATATGAAATATTGATAAAAGAAATCATATATTTATCAATGTAAATTATTGTTTATCAGATTCATGGTAGATAACATTCCAATTCGCGTCTTCAAGAACTTAGAGAAGAGCATAGGAGTTCCATACCCTTCTATGAAGTCTATGCAAGTGGTTGCAAGCCTTTGGAATGGAGAAGACTGGGCAACAAATGGAGGAAAGGGAAAAATAAAATGGAAAAACTCTCCATTCCATGTTTCATTCTTTGGTTTTGATATCCAAGGTTGCATTCACAACCAAGATGGATCAACCATTAATGCTACTATTTCTAATTCCACTTCTTGCAGCTATAATGATCCTTTGACAGGTCCCAAGAAATTCAGATTAAAGCAGTCAGAATCTCTTAAACATGTGAGGAGATATTATATTACTTATTCTTATTGCTCTGATAAGATGAGATTCAACAATACTCCTCCAGAATGCTTTTACAATAGCTTCTAGATAACTCCAAATTGAAAGTGAGAGATGTAAATTGTAGTCCCTTGATTAGTTTTTAATCTCACAATAAAATGGGATTAGCCTATCATCATATTTTCAGTGGACATTTTATTTAAATATAATGTATAAAGTATGTAGAGGTGGAGCTGTACTTATGAGGAGTTTTCATGTAATTTAAATTTTTTATTTATTTATATAGTTCTATACATAAGAGGTAGATATACATAACATTTTAATTTTTTTATGATATACAATTAGATATATAGTTTATTGTGTACATTTAATTTTTTTTAATTCTATTTGTTTATATAGCATTAAATTTAAAATAGAACCTAATATCACAATGTATTTATTGTGATGTTTTCTATTTGTTATGTGTGAATTGACATATTTGAGTGTTTTATGATCATTTTAACATAGTTGGTTACATTTTTATATCAAGTGTATATGGGTTTTTGGTTTCATAGATGCAAAAATATCATCCAAGTCTTATGACTTCAAGGCTTTTATATCTCTACTTATATTGAAAAATTAATTCTAATCTTTTTTATTTAAAAGTTGTGAGACATGGATGACTAAGCATATTATATTCAATATTGATAGCTACTAATATTTAATGCTAAGATGTACATGTGTGTGTTGATATTATTTTACATAATATGAGTACTTAATTATTTCATGATGATATGTTCAATTTCTTTCATAATACCATGCTTATATATATATATATATATATATATATA